>JAJHSJ010000002.1:118990810-119035147 GCA_021015155.1 Magnolia officinalis | reverse complement strand
AACTGCTTATGAGTTTCTTCGATTCATTCCTTTTATATAACGCAGAACCTGATGATTAGACTAGGCCTTTTATCATTCGCCCAGCCCATCAAGCATAACGGACCTAAATTTTAATCCTGGGTCCAGCCCTTTGCCAAGTTAAGCTAACCAAGTCTATGCTGAACATGTGTATTATGGCCACCTAATATTAATATCAGATCATAAGGCCCTTTTCATGCACGGTGGCAATGAGTCAAGGTGGGTCAGTCTTCAGCGAAAAATCGTTGCCCGTAGTGGACCTGCGACCCATCAACATGTGGCCCCGCCCCACTTAAAATTCATCAAGCCCAACTTGGGCTTGATGAATTTTAAGTGGTTGACCCGACTCAACAGGACAATACCAGGCTTAAGAATGGAACGTACATGTATCTATATTTATTGTCTATATATATTTGTTTTGGGTTTGGGCCGGTGGGGTCATACGACCCAGCCCTCTGACAAGCTACTTGGGTGGTTTAGGTTGGGTAGATTCAACTTGAGCCTGACCATTTACTTAAAAGGACTACATTTGCTAACCGGAACCCAACCAACTTGCTTAAGTAGGCCACATTTTCTACCTAGAGCCCAACCCACTATCCAAGTAGCTCGGTGCAAACCAGTCTCATAATCTGGGTTGGGCTGGTTGACACGGGAGCAGATCCAACCCATTACCACCTGTATGTGCATGCTTTTGTCTGATGGGGATTGGTGGTTAGGACTTGAGTGGTGGGGTGTAGAGTCAGATATGGGCCTGGGCCTTTTATGTTTTTAGACAGAACCCATCAATCAAATCTTGCAACATCATCTCACCATCCAATCCGTGGGTCGGGACTCACCTGATTAGTGTCTTCTATATAACACACTTGTTACCCGTTGGCATGGGTGCTGCGAATGAACTCTTCACTATCTCGTTTACGCCAATCAATTCGTATTTCTCATTCCCAAAAGGATTAGCACTGCATCGGAAGGGAACCTATGTTAAAATGTCCTGGCCCCAAAATCAGGCCCGTCCGATCATTTGGTGGTGATGTTAAAATTCAGCGACGTTACAATCGCCCCCACAGAATCCAACTCATCAATGGACCACCGCACGCGGCGGTGTTGGCAACACCACCGAATCCACGTGCTGCATTACCAGGCTAGTTGGCCAAACAAACATCTGGATGGGCGCGGATTAGATACTGACAAGGGCAGTATCCAAATCGCTACTGAAGTGACGTCACCAAGCTCTATGGACCCCACCAGCATGCGTGTGTTGTATCCATACCGTCCATCCATTTGGAGAGATAGTTTTATGGCATGAGAAAAATAATGAGATAGATATAAAGTTCAACTGGACCCCACCATAGAAAACAGTGGGGACTGTGACATCCACCGTTCAAAACTTCTTAGGGACCACAGAAGTTTCCGATCAAGCTTATATTTTCTTTTTCACTTCATATATCTCTATGTTAACTTATGAATAGGTTGGATCTAAAAAATACATCATGGTGGGCCCTATAAATATTTCAACGTTGTGTGTGACTGATCCCACGGTTTTCTGTGGTGGGTCCACTTGAACTTTAGATCTATATCATTCTTTTTCTCATGCCATGAAACCATCTCTACAAATGGTTGGACGGTATGGATACAACACACGCATCATGGTGGGGTCCACTGAGCTTGGCGTCGTCACTCAGTAGTCAAATGGCTACTGACCTTGTCAGTATCTAATACGCGCCCCATCTGGGTGCCTATGATAGTTGATGCAACTGGAATAAAGAAAACGTAATCCAAACCATATAGTGGTCCTTTCAATAGGTTGTAGCAAAAGCATACAGTTTCTACTCCCCCTGACACCAGCCAATGGCTGATGGTCGGTGCTATGTGGGCCCCACCATGATGTATGTGTTCTCCCATTCCATCCATCTATTTTTAAATATCATTTTACAGTATTAGTATAAAAATGAGATATATCCAAATCTCAAGTGGACCACATTACAGGAAACAGTGTTGAATGAGGGTCGACCATTAAAAACATTTTGGGGGCCATAAAAGTTTTGGATCAAGATGATATTTGTTTTTTCTTTTCATCTGGTCCTGTATGACCTAATCAACATATTGGATGTCAAATAAACAGTATAGTGGTCCTTAGGAGGATTTTAATGGTTGATATCCAATCGCTATTGTTTTCATGTGGTGTGGCCCACTTAAGATATATATATATATCCCTCTAATTTTTGGAATCAAGACATAATATGATCTGTAAAAACGTATTAACGGAACGGATGAAAAAAATAAATCATCGTGGGGCCCACAGAGCATCGACCATCAGCCACGGAGCTGGTGGCAGGGGGAGTAGCCAATCCGCTTCCCGTCAGTTCATTTTTCCTCTGTCGCGACTCAGGCTAGGCGTGTTGTTGCTGGACAGTGCAGCCCACATGGTCAGTGTTTCGATGATCGGGACCGCCCATATTCCACAACAAACTTATTCTGAATGGATGATTGTGACTATCTCTATCTGTGGATGAATTTAGATGAACGAAAACAAAAGTTTCAATGCCCCGAATTCAAATCTAAAAATCGAAGGTAAATATCAAAACCGAAGAGCGATTACGGAACAGTACCTTATTACAGGTAGGAATGAGAACATGGACGGTTAAAATGATTGGACCATCGCAGCATGTGGACCCGTGTGCTTGGCGACACACGCTCGACTAACAGTCGCGACAGATGGAAAACGCTCTCCCAAGCAGGAAATGAAATGATCTTTCGATCTTCGGGAGACAGAGAGGCGGTTTAGAGAGAGAGAGAGAGAGAGATGATGATGGAATACAGGAGAATCAAAGATCAGGTGAGAGTATCATCTTCCCTTTATCTCCAATTGATTTCCCATTTTCTCCAGAAGAGGAATTGTAGGATCCTCAACTATCTCAGTGGGGCCCATGATCCCGTAATCTGGACCATTGATCTTCCATGTCCCGCCATCGATTGGCCATGCTCCAAAACTTCTCTTCATAGTACAAACCTAACCTTTCGATTTGTTGCCCGCAAAAAGATTTTTTTTCCAGAAGAGAAATGCAGCAACAGTCCACATTCCACTGAAAAGAGTGCCGAGATTGGCCACTTGGATCTTCTAATCTGGAAGATTTTGAGGGTAGGGTTCAACTATGGCCGGACGCAACAACCGGTGGTTGGGATTACCTAACCATGGGCAGTGATTGTCAGAAGTGAAAACCTGAGGGTAATGCGGAAAGCCCCGGGTGAAGGATCCTATAATTCCTCATCTGGAAAGCTCGAATATGGGTTTTATTGTGTTTACCATTTGAGGTTTCGCAGATGCTTTTGTTTGGTGGGCCTTTTATTTGATTGGTTCGAAATCTGCGTAATTCAGTTTTTTGAAATCTTGGATCATAACTCTCCCACGTTTATCTCTTCTTTTTTTTGGGCTAGACACTTTTGTGACTTAGCTAATGTTGATGGAGTAGTCAATCCAATTGCAATTACAGTACACATGGCAGCGTACATAAGTATTCTTCGAATCTTTGGGCTTTGGAGCAATTTCAGATGCCAAAGGTCACACTGACTGGATGATTCATACAGTCCAATCAGTGACCACGAAGTGGACGGTTAAAAGAAAAATGATCAACTGTCCAAATTCAACAGGAAAATTTGGATAACATTGTCGGATCACAATTATTCTTAGGCTGTGCTCTATCTGCAATGGGGCCAACATTTCTGATGGATTGCCCTACATTTATGCCAAATGTAATGTGGATGTGTTGCTAATGCTCTGTTTATAATGAACTCGCACCATAGTCCTGCCCACCACTTCTTATTTGTAATCCGAAAAATGCTATTTGGTTGAAACTGTCCAAATTTACAGGGAAATTGATCATTTACGCTGTCTGATCACTCTGTTTCTTGGGCTATTCTCTATCTATGATGGGCCCCACAATTTTGGATGGTATGGATTGACCTACATGTATGCCACATGTCCTGGGAATGTATTACCAATGTTCCCTTACAGTGGGACAAACTGGCACCATGGTCTCACCCATACTCATTTGAAATCTGAAAAGTGCAATCTGGTTGAAATTAATCAATTTTGCCAGGATGGGGCAAGCATGCCTTCTTCCGATGCAGTTTCTGGAAGAAGCGTCCATGTGAAACAGTTCCACAAAAAGATGTTTATCGTTTTCACCACGGATATCGAATCCAACAGTGATTTGGGTGCATTCAAACAGGGCCTAACTTCTGAAATTTAGTTTAGGTTCCAATCTGTGTTCCTTTAATTGTCTTTGGTACCTGGTAGTAATGCATCCTGGTTGAATTAGGCATTTTTTGCAGCTAGCCATTTCTGGAAATTTTGATTTTTCATCTTTCTTTCTTTTATTTTGGCTTTTAAGCCTATGAATGAACTCCGTTTGATTGAAGCTTTAAATTCAGAAATAATATTGTGTAGAAAATTTTGGAAGAATTTTTATTTTTATTATGTTATTGTTTGTAATATTGTAATTATTGTTCTTGTTGTTATTTTTGCCTGATATGCTTTGTTTAATGGTATGGAACATGTAGGATAAAGATGGGGATGTAGTTGAAGATGATATAGAGGGCTTACATGGGAAGCCCCTCTCAGGCGGTATGTTTTCGTTAAAGCTCAAGCTTGAACTTGAAGCAGGACCCAATGGGTAATTGTCCTTGTTGTTTTTGGCTTGATGCGCCTTTTTCTTGTTTTCTATTTCTTATGATTGCTATTGATTTTGCAGTTTCTGTAAATAACATGGCCAGCTTTGGGGCCAGTTCAGCTTACAAGTCCAAATGGAAGCTCAAGTAAGATCAGACGAGAATGTTAATAGCATTTCAGATGGTGTCCAGTGAAGACAAATAAAATTAGATCTCTCATTTATAGTTGTGATATGTTTCTTGAGGAAAAGATTTGTACAGACATGTGGCAGAGTTGGTATACCCGAATCTGCCACTTCTCAAAAAAAAAATAAAAAATTGTGGCAATCCCAACATGTTTCAAAATGGGATTTGAAAATCCTGATTTAAATGCATATAAGTTTCCTGTCTGCTGATTTGTATTGTGGGAGATTGGTGTGCACTGGCTCTCGTCATATACTATGTCCACTGAAGTTGGACTTAATGTCTTTTATCATTGGTGCAGGTCAATTGTTACACTTGCCTTGACGTTGCTTACAAGTTCACAAGCAATTCTGATAGTGTGGTCTAAAAGAGCTGGAAAGTATGAGTATAGTGTGACCACTGCAAATTTTTCGGTGAGTAAATAAATCTGCAATGTTTTCGATTTCTTTCAAGGTGCCTCTGTCATATAGCTCTTCGGTTATTTCTTTGAATGGATGAAAAAGATTCTACAATTTTCTAAAACAAAATGTGAACAGTTCCTTTTGAAATCCGAAATAGCAATATAACTAATTATCAAAATCTGAGTGGTCATTTTGTGGATCTAGACAGGCTTGTTTCTGAATTTCATCTTCTCTCCCTTTGTGAAACTAGGTTGAGGCTTTGAAATGTGCACTATCACTTGCTGCCCTTGGAAGAATTTGGAAAAATGAAGGTGTTACAGAAGATAACAAGTATGCATTTTTTCCCCTTCATGAATAGTTTCATGGAGCTCTTTTGCTGCAACGTGGGTTTTCATTTTCCTAGTCATTTTTGCCATGCACCATCAGTCAAAACAGGCACTTTTGGACACCAGTCCGACTTTCTAATGATGAGATGCCATGCCTCAGTTCTTTTGGCACATGTTGCCTTTCACCTAAATCATTGCTTCCTCTAATCATCCTTGTCGTTGTGTTATACACTTTGGTGCTCATGACATGTCTGCAGGTTTTGTTGCTGCTCCAGAAACTATAATTTTTCAGTGCAATTGATGTATGACATTACATATATGCTGGATGTACCATGAAAATTGGCATCCTAAGCGTCCGTACCATTCAGCCGATACCCAATTGAATCTGAGCCGTTGCTGCACATATTTCTTAACCATTTATTTCTAGGCCACTGACAGAAATAGGATCTTCTCAACTGGGTATCCCCATCAACAGTTGGGCCCATCAGATCAGTGGTCTGGATTACCAATCATGAACCCCGCATGCGCAGATTCCTGTGGTCAGCAAACTATACATTTGCTGAGGCTCAGGACCTGACAGTTCCTCTTCCTTGCAGCCTTGTTGGTGCAGGTTAAAGTGATTAATCTGGTCTGGCTATATGATTGTCAGACCGAAGTTCTATTTTAATAATTTTGATAACTGTTTCATTAACTGAAATTAGATTTTTCCATGCATCGTTCTTATTCCTGCTGTCCTGCTATTCTCAGGTTGAGTACAACTTGGGATGAAGTCAGTGTTTACCCTATTCCTGCAGCACTTTACCTTGTTAAAAATTTACTACAGGTGAAAGCTTTGTTCTGCACTGCTTTGAATGAAATAGAGCACTGCACTTTCCATCATAAAAACCTTGAGCAGATTGTGTTTGTTTTCTGGCAGTATTACATTTTTGCCTATGTCGATGCTCCGGGTTACCAGATATTGAAGAACCTGAACATTATCAGCACTGGGGTGTTATACTGTATCATTTTAAAGAAAAAGTAAGGCCTTTGTTTCTTTTATGTGAAAAGCTACTGGGATTTCATGTTATACCAACTGTCCGCAAATATTTCTATCCACCAAGGACAAATTTGAATTTGCTACAATTTGTTGTAAATCACTCGGGTGAGAACAGAACGCATGTTTTACCTACCCTCCATTCTACCCTATTCCCCCCAACTTAAACCTCAGTTGGAGGTAGGTGAAGGTGAAATTGAATTTAATGAAATAAGTAAATTTACTTTTAAGATCTATAAATTGGCCTTTTTTAGCTGTTTTTCCTGTTTATCGGATTTTCCTGAAATTTTTCACAAAAAGGGGGCTTGATACCCCACTCAGCAGGTTGAATGAGTTTCAATCATGACTGCGTCAGCCACCTTACCAAGTCTTCCTACCTTTAAGTCGTGAGTCGTGACTGGTTCATCCACGGTCATACCAAGTCCTCATACCTGTAAACATTAGGCACCAAGTAATGCCAAATCAATTGAGATTACCAAGTATGATTAAAACAACCATGTCCTTTCATCAGTTGGTGTACTTGATTAATCTTCTTTCAAGCATGAAGCATCAGTGAGCATCTGTAACAGCTGCATTAACCTAATGCAAAAGTCCTATTGAACAAAGATTCTGCTAAATAAATTAGTGGGCACTGACCAAATTCATGTCAGCACTGTTGCCCTGTGGGTTCCTTTCTTTAGTTCCGATTCCTGTCTGCAAACAGATTTTATTTTCCGTCTTAACTTCTTTGATTTGTTATTGATTAGAAATAAAAGAAAAAAAAAAAAAAAATTGGTTTAGCGATATATGAAGTTGAAATAATGTTAAAAACTTGAACTCGTATCTGAAATGGATCTTTTGATTTCTGAGTTAACAAATCAGCCGGGTTAATGAAAAATGCACCAAGTTTAGAAAATTTTGGTGCAGCTAATCATCAGTTTTGGAAGTCTTCCTATCAAATGGGTTTAGATTTGACACTTGGAATCTGTCTTAACCAAGTTGACCTAGCTGAGTTCTGAGTTGGAGTTCTGAAAATTGGTTGAAAGATAATTTTAACATGAGTCTCATGTTTCGTCCTGATTTTTGACATAATTACCTGAGGATCAATGTGAACTTTGAAAAAGTTTCAAGAGTTATGAAGACAAAAAATGACCCATAAATCAATTAAATTTAGTTTTTGGATTGTGATCAAGTCGTATATAAATAATGTGGAAATGCCCTTCCATGCAAAATACTGAAATGCTTCCTTGCATTAATAGCTTATTTGTTTAGATTCCACGACGTCAATTTGTGTGCAACTAGTCTTTGAACATCTCAAAAAGATGAATGCTTAGTAGGTAATCTATCTGTGTAAACTAATGTTCAAATGTCATCAATACTAAAAGAATGCATCATGTTTTGATTATTTTCTTTCAGGCTGAGTGAAATCCAATGGGCTGCTTTTATTCTGTTATGCGCAGGCTGCACCACAGCACAACTTGATCCTTCGTAAGCACTATTCATATCTTTGGTCATAGCACTTAGGTGCCTATTACTTGCTTTTCTTGGCATCAAATAAAAAATGAAGAAATATTAAAACTAAAGGTATGCTATTTAATCATCAGATAATCATTAATAGATGAGCTTTTTTATGCACCTGAAGAAACCCCAATAACAGAGTATTGTTATGTAAACCAACTTGTTCTCTGAGATTTTTTTAAAAAAAATCTTTTTATCAAGCTTTTCTAACGATCAACATACCTCCACACGGGACCGCACATACCGAAAGATCAATTCTCACTCATCAAACTACGACATGTGGGAGAGTGAAGAAGTGCGTCAGATAGGCCGTGTCTTGTAGATAACCACCCAGAAAATTTGGTCTGTCAACCCATCAGGTGGGACATGTTATGTAAGCAATGGACAGTTTTGAAATATTGCCAATGAGTGGATTTGCCTGATATGTGGCCTGCTTGATGATTGGACCCGCCTGATCTTTTAGCTAGCTCATCCACACATGGTGGGGCCCACCTTATACACTTGGATGTTTTACACGTGCCAGCTGACTGCATATTTGCTTAGCAAATCTCCATTTCATCATGGTTCTTTGGATTTATATTGCTGTCTCATAACAACATTGATTGTGCAGTTCTGATCATGTTCTTCAAACTCCTTTTCAAGGTTGGGCGATGGCCATTGTGAGTTCTAAAGATCACTAATCTCTTGCATACATATAGTTGGTTAAAAAAAGAAAAAACCATAAGATGATAGCACTCGCATCAAATTTTTTGGAAGTTAATGTGAATTTCTTTTGCAGGTCATGGCACTTCTAAGTGGCTTTGCAGGAGTTTACACTGAGGTATGATGGTTGTAAGCATGTTTTTGCAGCTTTGTGGATTGTGTCACATTTATACACTGAGCATGTGTCTTTTGTGGATTCTATGACATGATTGCAGTTCCATTAATTCATTACCTGTGCAGGCTATTATTAAAAAGCGTCCCTCGAGAAATATCAATGTGCAGAACTTCTGGCTATATGTCTTTGGGATGGCCTTTAATGCTGTTGCAATATTTGTTCAGGATTTCGATGCAGTTATAAACAAGTAGGATTGATGAGACCTCTACTCCTGATGTCTACTTCCAATTTCATTTGTTCTAGTCTCTGTATCTTAGACATGGACACTGGATTGGCTTTAGATTTGCATTGACATGAAAACGTGTCTGAATGTTAATATTGGAAGATATCTTATCCTAAAATAGGGTTCTAGTTTTAAACCTCTCTTATTGATGAATACACCCCTATTTTCTAATATTCATTGTGTTATGACACTTTCATACCATTCTAATACCAAGAAACAGAAATAGAAAACATACGGTGTAAATATCAGTCGGTTAAAGTTAACAGCTCATAAAGTCATCTCAAGAAGTCCATTGAGTGTAAAATATATAAAAGCATATCTATGAAAATAGAAATAAATCAAAACTATATAATTAATGTTTAAAAACCAGGAAAAAAAAAAAAAAAAACGATTTTAGCACTGTTGACAGCGTCTAGTATTGCATTCGTCTTAAGCTTACTAAATGTGGGTTGTGTTCTGTAATCTTCAGGGGTTTCTTTCATGGTTATTCATTGATCACAACTTGCATGATTCTCAATCATGCACTAAGGTACTTTATTTTAGAACCATATTTGTTATGCATTTCCTCAACTTGGGATCTTATTTGTCTAATTGGATGCCTGCAGTGGAATTGCTGTGTCGATGGTAATGAAATATGCTGATAATATTGTGAAGGTATGTCGACCAGTTTTCACTTGGTTGTGTACTAATAGTATGGAACAGTATTCAATGTATCAATGGTGTGGACTGATACTTTCGGTATCGCAGGTCAGTGATGTGAAACAGAGGGGCATCACAAATATTGATTTGTATCGACAATGTAGTCATTGATACATGCTGATATATCGCAATATCGATATTATCACTATATGCTGGCACAGTGTCAGTTGTACAAGTACATGGTGTGGAGTGATACTTGCAATATTTCACAAATATTGGTTGACACCAGCAATAATTGCAATATTCAACTGAAAACCAAAAATTCAAGAGGTGTTTTTTTTTTTTTTTTTTTTCAATTTTTTTTTTTTTTTTTTTTTGGGTATTGTGTCTCTTGGTGTGTTTTAACAACTCCACTTTTTGTCAAAACACAAATTTGATGGAAAATAGCGATTGGAGAGCACAGATTTGGGCTGGAACCTATGGATGAAAACGCTTATTTAGATTCATTTCTTTTTCAGTAGATTAGCAAGAAAACACAAAGAAATCCAGATCTAGCATGAATCTTATGCATCGACATGGATTTCAAGCAAGAAATTTGATTTTGACAGGATTAAGAATGGAAGAAAATGGGGAATCCAAAATTCTTCCATTTAGATTGCAATGTGTGAAAAAAAGAATACATCGACAAGCGTAGGGCGTCCAACTGATTAGGCACTCTTTTTTTTTTGGATTTTTTTAAATAATTAAAAAAGCTTATTTATCCCCCAGCTTGAATTCAATACTTATCAGTCTCATACAGAATTTCTCATGGTTGTTCCATCAAATGTACAGGTGTATTCTACTTCGGTGGCAATGCTTTTAACAGCAGTTGTATCGGTGTTTCTCTTTGGGTTTCATCTCTCCCTTGCCTTTTTCCTCGGCTCAACGTAAGTACCTAAAATTTCTGGAACCTATGTAATCTGCCATATGATTTTTATTTTATTTTTCTCATTCCAAATTAAACGGAAACTGATAATCTGATATGCTTCCAGGGTTGTTTCTGTCTCAATTTATTTACACTCCATAGGGAAGCTGTGAAGATGTAATGTCTTTTTGTTTCCATAGTTGAGTTCTTGCTGCAAAGTGTCTGATAGAGCTTTTCTTTTCTTTTCTTTATCATCAATTTACTCGAAATCAGTTTAAGATCCAAATTACTTGTTCTGTGCTACTTTAAGGTCTTCTTAATCCTTTATTATAGTTTATCAATTGAGATTCTCTAATACCAACTTCCTTTGGTAGGGTTTTGTCTCTTGCTTTTTTTCCCCTACGAAAGTTACGGATATATGCAAGCATGGATTAAAATGGGCTTAATGGGTACCATATTGTCCATGATAAAAATAAAAATAAAAAATCCAGTTCTTGTTGGGCGGTTAAAAATAAGGAGTCCCAAAACCCCCGCAAAGTGCATTAAAACATGTTAATAAACATTTTTACATATTTCTCTCTCAAATTTGGGCTTATAATAGGTGAATCAGGATGTTCTTGGTCCAACTGAATCACATATTGATATCAGTGGCCAGGGGTGCACACGGTTCGGATCCGGTTCCAAAAGGGATGAGAACTAAAGGTGGCCCCCTTCACATTAACGGTCCATATCGACAGCTGGCAGGACCAATTCATCTACATCCTTGGCCATTCGGTTCCAGTTTCAAAACCGAAACCGAACCGTGTGCACCCCTGTCAGTGGCTGCCCAAAACCAATACCTTTCAGTTTTCGACTGTACTCCAATTGATATATGCTAGCAATAGCTGACTTCGAATTTATGAGTCTCCAGCACTAGATTTTTGTTGAAGAGTAGGAGAAGACAATGGTATAGCTAGTGCCTATCTAGACTACTGTTTCCCCATCGATGCGACTCCACCTGTCTGAGCTGTTTTGTGATTTTATATTAAAAATTAAAGTTAATAGAAAAAGAAAACTACTGCAATGTCACTCAAGCAGAGTGCTAGCGTCACTTAGAAATTAGTATTATTCATATTGTGGGCCATCATGAAGGTGGTCCATTAGTCAATAATCATACCATTTGATTATCATAGCTGTCTCAACACTGGGCCATAAACAGATTTTTTAATTTATTTTATTGCTAATTAGGGGAGAAAAAAAAAGGAGCAAAACCCTGTAGAAAGGCTGGTAAAATAGACTTTAGTACTGTTTACATATTCACTGGGTACAAATTTCACCAATTACACATTTGCATCATTCCAACTCGAATTTTTGGCCGTGGGTCATTGAAGTAGTGGACCACCTGATGAACTGTTCCAATATGCCACATGACACATTGGAGACTCACAGTAATGAGATTAATTAACATCTCTTCTTTCAATCATATCATGGTGGAGAACCTATGACCTACAAACGGCACCATTAATCGTCATCCAGGCCTATATTTCCTCTAGTTGTGCCCTTGTGTCGGACATCCCGGACATGATAAAGGTAGGCCCACTGTGAATCTATTGTGTTGATCTGGTCATTAGATGGACGACACCTGTATGTTGTGTCAAAACGTTGGTTGTCCATTGATTCCAGTGGTGTGTATCAGTGATGAGCAGATTGACCTGATTTTTGGGCCAGATGATCTCCATAACTCGATCGCAGATGCCTACAGAAAATGGTCTATAGAGAGAAGCGAAAAAGGCCGCATGGAAAGTTATGGTGATGTTGCCTTAGGGCCGTTGATGGGGTGGTTATGGGCTCAAGATGATCAGTTCAAAATTCGGGCCCAAGAACCTCAGTTCCGACCGTTGACAGCCCTCTGATCATCAATCCTCTTGTTTACAAGAGGCTGTTGGTCAGCCGGGCTTTATCACTTCCAAGGTAAAAGAAGGGATTGGACCAAAACGTACGGTCGTGCATATAATATTCAACCCTTCCAATATGTTGGCCCCACGATGAGGATCACCTAATGCAGAATTCAGCCCCATCTACTGATTAGGTGAGCTATAGCAAAGAAAATAATTTATATCCATTGATCAACAAAAAAAAAAAAAAACTAGTGTGGTGAACTCGATGAGTGGACATGGCTGATTTTTGCACAAGGAGAACCTTGTGATGGGACCAACCTATTGGATGGATTGGATGTCGCACACATGAAAGGTTGATGGACCGTAACTTGTAGTCCATCGGGTGACTTGAGACCATCTCTTTTGAAAAACCCACGAAAACAAGGCATTTTAACAACCACACGCCCCATCTTCAAGCATCAGACAAATTCGCCGCACGTGTTAGTATGGCATGTATGTGGGATCTGGACAGTCCATAGGGCGGTCGTGGTGGTGCATGTCTTGTCTTAAAAATAGGGGACGCTAATTGCCAGTGCCCCAAATAACGGAAGTTCTGTAGGCGGAAGCTATGTGAGGCCCATCGCGATGTCCGTGTGAGATCCCCTCCGTCCATTTGTCTCGCAGGATCACAATAGGACGGGAAGCCAAAACTTTTGTAAGCAGGTGGCCGAATCTATAAACATTTCAAAGTTTGAAATTGTAATAGTCCATTTTTGAAGTGCGTTAGATTCCCGCCACAATGGTTGGACCATGAGAGATTGGCCCCCACTCCCAATTGATGGGGAAAAAAAGAAGAAGAATAGCGTAGTCGTAAAGTCAATCCAGATCGTCCAAACCGCTGACGCAACAGCGGATGCATCAGAACCGAAAATTTGCTTTGAGAATATAATATTAACCATACAAGTTTCCTCTTGGAGTTCGGACCGCACACTGCTTTACTTTCAACCATCCATTTGATAACCATTAATTGGATGGTTATGATTGCTTGATGACCGTGATTTCAGAGATGTGCTCCATCCACAGTGGGACCCACAACTTGGATGGGCTGGACAGCTGTACATAAGTGCCAAATGTGTGGACGATGAGTCACTACCATTTTTAAATGGTGCAAAACTAACCAAAGAAACATGCGGTTCACCCAATACCGTATGGATCTGAATACATTACATTACCAAGGGGATGCTTGTTGAAATTTCAACTGATTTCTGTATTTCAGTGAAGATCTATATTTTACTGTGGAGTTATTCGATACTCCGGCTACGTACGACACTTGGTACACAGGCACTCAAAATTTGTACACATGGTAAAAAGAAGTGGTCTCAAGTCCAACTGGTTGGACCACAGTTTATGGTCCACCCAGTGGGTAACTTCCAACAAATTAAGTGCTTGTGATATCCAACCCTCCTAATAGATAGATTGGCCCACATTAGGATCACCAAATGCAAAAATCATCCCTAGCCACCCATCAAGTGCGCCACACCGTAGAAAACAGCGTATAGCCATTGATAAATAGCAAAACATAAATGTGGTCCACTAGAGTAGCGGATAGCACTGATTTTTGCAAAAGATGTTCCTCATGGTGGGGCCAATCTATTGGACAAGTTAGATGTCCCATGAACTTAGCAAATTAGAAGCTATTTGCTTGGTGGACCATAACCTATGGTCCAACCGGTTGGACTTAGACATCTTCTCTCGTAAAAATTGGCTCAAATTAAACCAACTAAATTGTGGAACGCACCATCCACTTGGGTTGAACAACAGTCACCTCTGATTCGTGGACACTTGTTTGTTGAAATACGACCATATATATATATATATATATATATATATATATATATATATATATAGGGTTTAGGTACTATGAGCTAGAGCGCGCGATGAGGGTTTGTGAGGTCGAGCTGTGTGGGCCCCACCGTGATGCGTGTCGACCATCAACACCGTGCATTTCATGGGTTCCATTAAATTATGGAATATCCCAAAAATCAGCCGTATACGGAACTCAGGTGGTCCATACCATCTAAAATCATGTGAAGACATGCCAAAAACATATAAAAGCACTTGGTGGGGCCCACCTGAGTTTTGAATGCTGCTGAAACTTGGTCTGAACCCTCATCCAAGTGGGACACACATAATGGATGGGCTGGATTTGCAAACCGCATCTTAGTGGGCCCATAAAATGATTATGAATGTTTTAATGGTGCACGGCCCCTCTCAACTTCTGTATGTGGTGTGGCCCACACAAGTCACGGATTGACTTGATTTTTGAGACCTAGGCCCACGATGGAATGGTGCATCTGACTGATGGTGTTGATGTTCGAAACGCATCACGGTGGGGCCCACACAACTCGACCTCATGGGACGTTCCTCATGGGACGTTCCCATCAGCTCGAGCGCATAGTACCTTTTCCCATATTATATATATATATATATATATATATATATATATAAAACCGTCCATCCACCAACTCAATTATAATACAATTAAATAAGCACAAGTTTTGGCTCTGGTATATCCAAACTGCGACCCATGATTGGACAGTTCAGATTGAATTACCTGTATCCATCACACTCTTTCAGAGTATGAAAGTACTCTATTGTACAAACAACAAGGGCGGGCGGTCTTGAAAGTGAAGCTTCTCAAAAAACCAACCTTAAAGCCTCAGTATTCTCAGACGCACATTTCCAGTATCTTTGCTTGGAAGTAACATATGATTGATGATATGAGAATAGCATGTGTATATATACTACCCATCTCTTCTCTCACCCTCATCAGCTCACCTCCCATTCATCAGCAAAATGGCCTCTCTCTCTTGCAAGCTCTCCCTCCTCTCCTTCTCCATCTTTCTCATTGCCTGTGCCGCATCCGCCAGAGATTTCTCCATTGTGGGCTATTCCCAGGACGACTTGATGTCTAACGACCGCCTCATAGACCTCTTCGAGTCGTGGTTGTCGAAACATGGGAAGACGTACGAGAGCATTGAAGAGAAGCTGCATAGGTTTGAAGTCTTCAAGGACAACCTCAAGCACATCGACGAGACCAACAAGAAGGTGAGCAGCTATTGGCTTGGGCTGAATGAGTTCGCCGACATGAGCCACGAAGAGTTCAAGGCGAAGTACCTCGGCTTGAAGCCTGATCTATCGAATAGGAGAGATTTGTCCGATGAAGCTTTCAGGTACAGAGATGCAGGAAATCTGCCCAAGTCCGTGGACTGGAGAAAGAAAGGCGCCGTCGCTAATGTGAAGGACCAAGGCCAATGTGGTAAGGAATATATGTCCATCTACACAATCTTATGTTTTCACTTGGGTCGTCTCCAAAGGAGAACTGCTATTCACATACAAGTGGTCCATGTGCAGGAAGCTGTTGGGCGTTCTCAACGGTTGCTGCCGTCGAAGGCATTAACCAGATTGTGACTGGCAACCTGACCTCCCTCTCAGAGCAAGAGCTGATCGACTGTGACACGACTTTCAACAATGGCTGCAATGGCGGGCTGATGGATTACGCCTTCTCCTACATAATCTCCAGTGGCGGACTCCATACTGAAAATGACTACCCGTATCTCATGGAGGAAGGCACGTGCGAGGATAAGAAGGTATGATGATAGTATCAACGGTGGGAAACTGCAAAACAAGATGGAATTTTACTATCATTTTCTTACATTCTACTTCTTCAGGCACTGAAAGTTGTAACCATTAGCGGCTATGAAGACGTACCTCAGAACAACGAACAAAGCCTGCTGAAGGCACTTGCTCACCAGCCTGTGAGCATTGCCATTGAGGCTTCCGGCAGAGATTTCCAATTCTACAGTGGGGTATGCAGTTAGCAGTCTAATAATTGCACACACACACACACAAGCTGTGCAGGCGTGCACGAGGATGGACCTCTGTATTCATTTAAATGACATTAGGATTTGTGGTTATTGATAAGATCTGTTGGATTTTGCAGGGGGTTTACGATGGGCATTGTGGAACTGATTTAGACCATGGAGTGGCAGCAATTGGATACGGGACATCCAAGGGCTTGGATTACATCATCGTAAAGAACTCGTGGGGACCAAAATGGGGAGAAAGAGGATACATAAGGATGAAGAGAAACATAGGAAAACCTGAAGGGATCTGTGGAATTTATAAGATGGCTTCTTATCCCACCAAAAAGAAGTAATGGATGATAGGGTTCACTCCTACATTTCTTTCCTTGCAGTCTCACTTAAATGTATCTTTCCTTTGGCCTTTCTCATCTCTTCGTCTGTGTTTTTCTTTTTCCCTTTTCTAGTGCCAATTTAGATGATGTAATCTCATTTGAGTATTACAGATGTAATCTCACTCATATCTTTCTCTTTGAATAAAACTAGTAGACTGCATGTTACAAGAAATGCATATTCATGAGGTCAGCACATGTAATTGACAAGATCAGATGTATGATGCAAACAAAGTGTTGTTCTAAACTTTTGAGAGCTGAGTCTCTTGGAGACTCACCGACGACAGTGACTCAGTCGAGACTCAACAAGACTCTGTAATTCAACCGAGTCACTTGTCCAGTTTTTCTGTTAAAAAATGAAGGCAACAGGATTCGATCAGGCAACATCACCAGTGAGTGAAGAGCCTACTAGGACAGACGATATAATTCTCATGTGTTCTGTTATTTTATTTATGTTATCTATTTCAAGAAGTTAACAAGTTCTTGCTACCAGACTAAATTTAAATTTATCTGTTGAAATAACGAGTCAAGTAGAGTAAAACTTGATCAAGTCTTTGAGTTGACGTGACACATCGAGTTTGAGTTTTTGAACTCAATCAAGTTAAAGAAGGGTTTGGACTCGACCAAGTGAAAGAAGAGTTACCTTGACCATAAGTATGTTTTTCATCATACCACCTGGAATAGTATTCCATTTCTTGCACTATAGTAATCGAATTACTGTGGGGACAGAACTGTAATACAGTACATCGCTAGGAAGCTACGAGTTTCAAATGTATGTATAGTCACATATGATGCAATTTCTCTTGTAATTTCACCTATAATTTGTTTTCCCTTTCTTTCTATGGATTTGGAAGATAGAGGAGTTCCTTTCGAACAAATGCAAATTCATGTTTCAAAAGAAGTTTCCCTTCATCAACAATAGACTGAAAGTAAAGAGATGTGAGTTTTTCTTATAACATTTTTCATGCATTGACTTTTCGGAAGATAACCCTGATTTTACAAAGCAAGTAATGAAAAACAAGAGAGCAGAACAAAAGGGGAGATCTGGAGAGGCAACACTAGAAAGTGACCCTCCCAAATTTAAGAAGAAGAAAGCAAAAGGGCTAAAATAGATATCTTTCCATCTATGATTTTGTTTTGAGATAACACCCAGAGAGTAATGATAGTTTTGCTCCCAAACCTATTCCCTAGAGTAGCTGTTGTTTTCTCCTTCACAATGGTTTTTCACACCCTGGAATCACACAGACTGCAGATTGGTCATCCGACCTTATGTTTCTACCCTAGCACAGAAATTGAATAATCTCGTTGAAAATGTACACGCCGTTTATGGATATGAAAAAACTGGATTGAGAAGCTTCAAGAGGAGACAACATAATAGAAATGCACAGCAGGAGACTGATCTAATGCAGCTCTCATCAGAGTAGTGGAAGATACATCACGTAATCAACATATGTTCCTGCTGAGACTACTGGTCATGGCATTAAGAAGATAATCTGATGACCTTCCACCTCAACCATATCTTGACAAGGCTTATAGGGGGAGAAAAAAAAAAAAAAAAATCTTTTTTCCTAAATATGTCATGAGAAAGATAACTGCTATTCCCATAGCAATGAAGATGAGCATGTTCCAACTTTTTTCCATTTGGGAAACCTTTTTCATCATTCAGTTTGCACATATACAATCCTTCCTCGTGTTGTTCTGCTTTGACATGTCCTGCATATAGCTCTGTACTAAAAGCCTCCGCACCCAAAACAGAACTTTCTAGCAACGATGAGATGTGGGTCAATATCAAATTCTTCCTCCTTGTCAGAATTAAGTTATATGATGGTTGTTGAGTTCTGGGTCCTCATACAGGCAATTCTGGAAGTTCCAAGTTCAGGCTTTAGAGTTCTTTCTTTATTTAGGGGTGCAATTGGTTGCTAAGATAAAAGGTTTATAGTCCGAACAAATAAGAGTACAAAAATGAATGCTTATGAATTTCATTACAAATGAGTAACGTACAAACAAGATTGCAAGTACTTATTTCATTTATTGACACGAAACCTGTGGACATTTTCAAGAGCAATAATACAAACTGCAGGAAAAAGGTTACAAGCAGTTTGCTGTTTCTGGTATCATGGCACGAGCAAGTTCCCGCTGTTAAAAAAAAGGTGCTTAATCCTTATCAGCTGTACATGCCACGAAAACTTAAAAATACTGGAGTGGGGTCAAGAAATCACAACTGCTGATCAAGACATGGATCTCTTTGAGATTTCTCTCCAGTTCCCATATATCCTGTGACACTCTCAGAAACTCCAACAACCCAGTTATTCAACCATGAGGTGCTGCGGGTCAGCCAACCGGCTTGAGAATGCTCATCCACTTCAAGCATGCTCCTCCGTTCTTCCTCCATCAGAATGTCGAGCGACATATTTGTCATGTATACCTTAACAGCCTCAACCCCTCTATTCACAATCTCTGCAGGCGGAATGACAAGCGGGTTCTGGTCCAAGTTAAGTTTGGTGAGCATATAAAGTCGACCGAATGTAACAGGCAGAGAATGGATCTGATTGTTGCTGAGATCAAGTTCCCTGAGATTAGACAGATCACCAATTGTGTCTGGAAGCTCTGTCAGGTCACTGAAATTACTGCTAAGATTTAGGATTTCTAGATTCGTTAATCTCCCAATTGTGTGTGGTAGACCACAGAGCTCATTGAAGTGGGCATCAAGATGGCGCAAAGACCTCATCTCACAAATGGATGTGGGAAGAGAGCGGATCTTATTGAGGTGGACCAAGAGCTTTTGCAGCTTGACTAATTCATGCCCGATATCTGTTGGCAAATACGTCAGCCCATTGAAGCTTGCATCCAGCTCCACAAGTGACCTGGATTGAAATAACTTTGATTCATAGGCGCTGGAGAAACTCCAATAATGTTGCGGAAGAACGTTGAAAACCTAATGATGGTGTTACCTGCAATGGGAGATGCTGTTAGGTAGCGCCGTAAGCTTGTTTCCTGACACATCTAGGATCTTCAGATTAAGTAACAGTCCGATGGAGTCTGGTAGTGACACCAAAAGGTTGGAGGAAAGATGAAGCTCCTGCAGATTCCCTAACCCAGCTATTGAATCAGGAATTACCTGTTTTCAGACCAACCCATAGAAAATTAGGCACAGGACAAGAAGCGGAATTCCAAAGAACATGGATTTGACCAAATAATGATGCATTCTATAATAAATAAATAAAATCTTCCAACCATCTATATGAGATCCAGTCATAGAAGTCTTTAATAAAGCTGTTCTACTTAACTAACCGACATTTATCTACGGAAAATAAAAATAACCAATAGGCTTTGCCATATGTTGTGGTCCAATCATGTAATCTGCAGTTTCACAAAGGCTGAGGCCGCAGTTGTTTTTTTTCTTTTTTGAAGCGATTATCACTTTAATAAAGGGTTGAAGCCAGAGAGAGAGAGAGAGAAAGAGGCACACTCGCCCATTCCATGACATTTGATTTCACCCGATTGAAGACTCCCACAAGGTTTCCCTTTCTTCCTTTGAAGGAGTGCCATAACGCCAAACATAAGTTGTATGATAAACAGCCTGATCGCTCTGCTCGCCGACAACCATCAAAAAGAAAGATTTTACTCAAAACTTGCATGACTTTTCCTTCAACCACAATATCGAGTCTGATTCTTCACTTGATGGATGAACTTCCGACAACATATCAAGCAGACTAAGCAAAACTTCCAACTCATCATCTTTCAGATTTCTTCTACAAGGAGGAGCCCAAATAAATTCCTATCCGATAACAATTACGACTCCCAAATACAAAAATATAACAAGAAAAAAAGAGTTAACACAAGCTCTTGGATTGAGTAATGGCATTACTGGAGAAGCAG
This sequence comes from Magnolia officinalis, assembly GCA_021015155.1. Taxonomy (NCBI): domain Eukaryota; kingdom Viridiplantae; phylum Streptophyta; class Magnoliopsida; order Magnoliales; family Magnoliaceae; genus Magnolia; species Magnolia officinalis. The sequence goes on along the minus strand of JAJHSJ010000002.1, from coordinate 119,014,391 downwards.
TCGGATCATTTTGAAAATGGCAAGTAGGCTCGAAAGAGTCTGATCTAATAGACGGTTGGATCGGTAGATGATCGATGTGGGGGATGCATAAGTATACCTATGATTGAATCATTGAATCACTGTGTTTAGATTCATTATTTAAAATGAAATGTCTAGGTTTGTCATTTAAATAAAATAGTGTATAGATTCATTGTTTGAAATAAGGTATTCAAGTTCATATGTCTAGGTTCATCATACTTAAAGTGTCTAGGTTCATTGTGCTTAAAGTGTCTAGGTTTATTATTTAAAGTGCCTAGGTTCTGATTTTATTTCTATAAAAATACATAACCCTTGTTGAAAATAATGGAAAATGAAATCTTTATGATTCTTTGCATATTATCAAAAGTTCTCAGCTTGGTTTTTTGGTGTGAACCTTGTTGTAGAGCTTATTGGGACGTGAAATCAACACCGGTAAGGAGTAGGCCATTCTCGGGCAGCCATCACCTTCTCATTCTCAATTGTAATTTCGGCCACCAACACTACATAACCCAAGATTATCACTTGATTAGTCACAAAACTACACTTCTTGATATTGGCATAGATTTTTCGCACCTTAGAACCTCGCACACTTCCTGAAGGTGTTGCATATGAGTATGCTCTCGTCTGGGCAACGCCGATACATCATCAAAGTAAACTATAATAAACTTGTCAATGAATGCTCTAAACGTATGGTTCGTCAAAGCATGAAAGCGCCTAGTGACAAACCAAATGACACAACAAGCCATTCATATAGCCCTTCGCGTGTCATAAATGTTATTTTTCATTAATCTCCTAAGAAGATTCTAATCTACTGGTAACCACTTCTCAGATCTATCTTAGAGAACAAATTTGCACCAATCAACATACCAAGCATGTTATTTAATTGTAGAATCAGAAATCTATGTTTTATTGTGATCTTATTAAAGGCCCTACTATCCATGCACATTATCCACGATTTGTCCTTCATAGGTGTTAAGAGGGCCAGAGCGGCACAGACTCATGATCTCCCTTATGTAACCATGATCCAATAACTCCCTAACTTGTTGAATAAGTTCATCATGCTCTTTTGGGCTCATTCAATAGAATGATTTATTGGGCAAACTAGACTCTGGGACAAGATCAATATAGTGTTGTATGTCCTGTATAAGTGGCAATCCAACTGACAAGTCATCAGGAAAAACATCTGCAAAGTTCCCCATCATAGGCTTCATTATATCCAACACTTCTATATCACTCATCATATTTTTCCCAACCACGGCAAATACTATCCCACTCTCTTTCATCTCCACTATAAACCATGTCATGGAGAGGAAATTCGCATCCCCCTATAAGATGGGTTTTGCAGGTTCATTCTCTTTAATGGGACCCAATACAACTTTCACATTATCCTTCCAAAAAGTGAAAATGTTCTTTCAGCCATGATGTACAATACTCTGGCCAAACTGCCATGGTCTACCCAAGTACGTCCATCAGGGCGACATCCCACCACACGTCATAATCAAGGTATTCCATAATGGTAAGTGGAAACAATCCGTAACAGCCACCAGCCACCATTACCTTTACAATACAGGTCGTAACAGCTATTATGGCCCCATAACGGTTATTACGGTCTCTTTTTTTTTTAATTTATTTAAAAAATAAAAAAGCCTAAAAAAAATATGTCCTATAACAGACCGTTACAGGGCTATTATGGCCTTAACAAGGGACGTAATGGACCGTTAACGGTGGTTACAGGTCATCTTTTTCCATAACAGTTGTTATGGTAGTTACAACCCCGTAACGTGTAACGATTGCCACTGTTACCTTTACATAACAGCCTTTACGACACACCATGGTTATAATACTTTTCTCCAATCGAAAATGAAATAAGTGCACGGGCTAAAATTGTCACCTCATTACCTTTCTTAAATCAAGAAATGCAGTATTGTGTAGGGTGCTTCTGGGTGCTTCTTTGTAAGAATATAGAAGGTACTTGTGTGCAGCTAGTCATCATCCTTGGGAGCCTTAGATGAATCGGCATAAATAATGTCGTCTGCATCTTCGGCTCTCACTGCCTCATCAAATAGAGGATCATCCAAGTCATCACCATCTACTGCCACGACACCATCATTGACCATATGTGAATTCTTGCAATGTACACCTCCCTATTTCTACATTCAGATGAAGTATACCTCATGTCTCCGCATTTAAAGCAGCGGACTACAATCTAGCTTTTCCATTTATTGTCGATCTCAATGCCACATTGTCCCCCCGGAGTAGTGTGTTGGTCACGAGTTTGAGCTCGTTTGACCCTAGTTTGTTGCCTCAAACCTTTGGTATTGCTACCCTCACCAACCATCTCCTTATCAGTCTGACAACTCAACAATGTAGCCCTTGCCCATGTTGATTTTATGTCCCAACAGGATTTACCAACGAGGTTCACACTAGAAAACCGAGCTCATAACTATTAATAATATGCAAAGAATTACAACAATTTCCTTTCCTTCTTTCTAGCAAGGATTACATATTTATAGACAAAAAACTAGAACATAGACCCTTTAAACAATAAACGCAGACATTTTAAGCATAATGAATCTAGACATTTTAAGCATATAAACCTGGACACTTTAAACATCATGAACCTGGAGGCTTCTAAGCATAATAAACCTAAACACATGAACTTGAACACTTTATTTCAAACAATGAATCTAGACACTTTATATTAAACAACAAACCTAGAGACTTTATTTCAAACAATGAATCTAGACAACGATTCAATCATGGGTATGCTTGTGCGTCCCCCACAGTAATCATATACTGATCCAGCCGTCCGATCTTAGATCAAAATCTTTCGAGCCTTCTTTCTATTTTCAAAATTATCTAAGAATGCTCAATCTGTCTCGTCATCAAAACATCATGAAATTTCATGACATTTAGCACCAAATTAGATTGATTAATAATGAAATATCATGATATATGGTGCAACCAAATGCAGCATGACTTATATTCTGCATTCATAGACGATCGGTGTTAAGGGAAAATAAACTTATCAAAACTATAGGGAATGAATTCATGTAAAGCTTCACTTCCATTCCATTTGCAAGTTATGCCTGACACGGCTTTAAAATTAAGACCTCGTGGAAAATCTAACTTCCATCATCATCATCTAAGCCTTATCGCAATTAATTGGGGCCAGCTACATGACTCATGTCCCGTCATTCCATTCTATCAAGGGCCATAACTTCAGTTAACTATAAGTCTTCAAGTCTTTTCTTACTACCTCTACCCACGTCGATTTGGACCTTCCCCTTGCCCTTGTAAAGCATTCAACTTACACCAACTCTCCTAACCAACATAGTTCTTTGTCTCCATTGCACATGACCTAACCATGTACGTCTACTTTTCCTCATCAGAGGAAACAGGATGGTGAGTGAAATTTTGTTAAGAGACAATAATTGAGGAACATCATTCCCTAAATTAAAGAACTATAAGCCATTTTGGATAGTGACACATTGGAATATGAAGCGGGTTGCTTTCTATAAGAAGCAAACCAAGGACGAATGAATAACTTCTTCCAAGTAGCTAAGAGTATACAATAATGTCAAAATTAAGGTATTCCGTAACGATAACAGTGGTCATAATGAACACCATCGTTACCTTTACAATAAGGGTCGTAATGGCTGTTACAGCTCCCATAACGGCCGCCACAATCTCTTTTTTTATTGAAAAAAAAAAACTCAAAAAGCCTATATATGCCCCATAACATTGAAGAAAAAAATTCTGAAAAACCCGTATCTGCACCGTAACAGACCATTACAGGGTTGTCACGACCTTCACAGTGGGCGTAATAGGCTGTTGACAGTGGTTACGGGTCATGTTTTCCATAATGGTTGTTACGGCCATTACAACCCCATAACGTGTAACGGTTGTCACCGTTACCTTTACGTAACGACCTTTATGGCACACCGTAGTAAAAATCCCTGACATATTGATGATTCAAGCTCAAAGGAATTGAGAAGTAACAAAACAGCAGCTCCGTCACCCTATAATCCCCTGAAGGACAACTCTCGACAACTCAAAATGCTCAATAACAAGATCATAAACCAATGTACAAGCCACATTCAAGGAGATAACCCCAACTTAGACCTCTACAAATGTTAAAAGACAATGGGGAAGCTGTAAAGTGACACATGGTCTTGCAGAAAAGAGCTCTACTATAGCTACATGCGAAAGTACGGTTTGAAATCGAAATGGTTAGTACAGAATGGGCTAGGGTTAATAAAGTTTTGTTGGGAGCCCGATTGAGGCCTTTCAAGGTAGCTAGGGGGATCCTCTTCATTGTATTAGCTGGATGATTTCTTATCAGCCCTTCTGTTTTACCTCTTTTAGCTCTTGCTTTAATAGAAGTTCAGTCTTCAAAAAATAAAAAATAAAAACTCCTACTCTCACCACAAGTGCCAATGTGGCACATATATGTGAGACCCGGGTATAACGTTACCTAGGCACTTTTATTTTTTGGGATTTCACCGTGCCAACACTTGGGGCACTTGGACATGACATGACACTTCAAAATCTGTACAAACATTGTCCTTGTGATGTCACAAAAAGTGCCACGCATTGGCCAATTCCACTAAGGTGTCCAAGCACATTCTCAACAATGCTTTGTTTCTATCCTTTTTATTTTTTATTTTTTTATTTGGATGCCTTTTGTCAAGCCGAAGAATCACACTCCTAACCCTCAAGCTTGCCTCCATTCTCTTATGGTTGAAGAAACTACTCAGAAGGACTTCCTCTCACACTAGATTTTAGCTCATTTCCATTATAGGTACCATGACCCATTAAAGAAAAAGGAAAAGGAAAAGAAAAAACTATTTCTTGAGATGAATATGCATGAATTTGTACATTTTCTTAGTCGATTGTTTCTTAGTTTACATTAGTAGTAATTGGTTTCTTTGGAGTTTGAGATTTTCATGCTAGCCATAGCTACATCAAGTCTGCGATTTTCTTTGGAGTTCAAAGCGGTCCAGCTACGCCTCTCACAGTAAATGAGAAAAATCCTCTTTCATGTAACTTAGTCAAGCTCAGTTAAATGAGCAAGGATTGGGTTCCTTCACACCCCAAGGATGTGCTCTTTAACGGACAATTCATTTCATGGTCCGTTGTAATGGCCGTTATGGGGGCAAAATAGTATGGTAATGTTGGCATCCATTTTGTGTTACAATGTTGTAATGGTTGTCCTCATCAGTATCGGGTTATACATACCAGCGTTATATGATACATCAACCCATGGATGCAAGCGTCCCCTCCCTAATCAGGCAACCTCTGATTACAAGAATATTATGAGCAACCACCTTCTTATCCTTCAACATAAAAACGAAAGACCTCCTCCTGATGCTCTATATCTAGAAAAATAAACAAATCATTCATGGATGTGTCCACACTCCAGATCCTATGAAACAATATAGCTACTAGATGCTCGACTAAAATGAATAACAAGACTTTAATTCGATGAAGTAGAAATGACCTAATTACTTCAATTCACAGTGATGAACTCACTCCCCCATTGCAGTTTAGTCATTTCAGCTCCAACTTGAAATACATGGAAATGAAATTAGGGGTTGGTTGTCAATGATAAATTAATAGGATTCTGCCAACCATCCGAACACACCTATGAGATTTAACAATAACGCCATTTTAATTGGATTCGATGTCATCCAGTACATCATCCAACCATCCAACAATTAACATTTGTAACTACAAACAATTTCGGAAATAAGATTCCTTCACAAGAACTATTGAATTGAACGCCAGCGCCTTTCTTTCAACATTGCCATCCATTCAATTTGAAATAACATGAGAGAGAGAGAGAGAGAGAGAGAGAGAGAGAGAGAGAGAGAGAGAGAGAGAGAGAGATGTATGCATCTAAAGGGAAGATCTCAAGCCCAACAGGTTGGACCATAACTAAACTTCCACCCAGCAGATAGGTTACAACCTTTCATGTGCATTCCGCATCCAACTTGTCCAACAGGTGGGCCTCACCATAAGAACCACCTTGGGCAAAAATCGGTCCGATCCAATCCACGTGGGCCATAAATAGAAAACAATTTCTAGCCATTGATAAATAAAAAATACAAGTGTGGTCCACCTGATGAGTTGATGTAACTGATTTTTGCAGAAGGCAATCCTCATGATGGGGCCAACCTATTGGACCGGTTAGATGTCACAGGCAAATGATAGATTGGAAGTTGTCCACTGGGCAGAAAGCGAATTATGGACCAACCGGTTAGGCTGGAGACCTTCTCACATCAAAAATACCTCGAGTTGATTTTCGGAGAGGTTGAGCACCACCAGTCCATGAAGACGCCCGAATTCTTCAGGAAGAAATGGCAGCTCCCTGCCCATGAGCTCCACCCTCTCCAACCCGTCAGATGCTTGCCGCAGAATCCCCACCACTTCCTCATTCATCTCTACGTCCTTTGCCGGGACATATTCCGGGCCCGCCTCCTCTGCTGAGTCGTAAATCTTGACCAGCCGCTGCTCGGCGTCCCTCAGCAGCTTTTCGTATGCCTCGTGCAACTCGTCCAGCTGCACCACCGCCTTGTACGCGCTCTTCTCCTCCTCTGCCGCCTTCTCCCTCTCCCTCTCCGCCTGCTGGGCCCGCCAGTCCAGCTGGACGACGCCTTCTGGCCGCTGGTCGAGGGCGATCTCCTCGAGCTGGTTGGAGAGGCGGAATTCTATGTCGGCGAGGGCAGCACGGGCAACGTCGACGGATTCGTGATCGGGACGGGGGCCGAGGATTTGGAGGATGGATCGGGTGTGGGCCACGTCGGACACTGCGGCAGCCATCGAGTTGAGGAGATGTGGACGGTTCAGATGAGGCATCTGTTCAAAAACTTCTCCTTCTTTGGATGGAATGGGCCCCGGATTGGGCTGTTCGATGTCGAAATCGGCGGGAACGGAATCGTCGGCGGAGATTTGTCCCATCTGATACATGACGTAGGAGAGGACGGGGAAGCTTTTAGGGTTCGGATCCATCGCTGAGAAAGAAGATGAGAGAGTAACTGATTTTTCATTTGGATTTGAAGGGAATGCAAGGACTTGGATATCTATCTAATCTATGAATATAACGAATCAAATGCCTCGTAGCTGAACGAGCGGATCAGTTCCGGCCCCGGCCTCACCAAGACGGTGGGACCCTTACAGTGGGACCCACATTAATGTCTGTGTACTATATCCACACCGTCCATCCGTTTTTCGAGATCATTTTAGGGGATGCTTTCAAAAATAAAGAAGATCCAAATCTCAGGTGGACCATACTGCAGGAAACAGTTTTGATTGAACGCCCTACCGTTACAAACTTCCTTGGGCCCACCGTAATGTTTATTTTCAATCAAACCGTTTAATAAGGTCAAAAAATCCTGGATGAGCGAAAAAAAATATCAGCTTGATCCAAAACGTTCGTGGCCCATTAATGGTCAATCACCACTGTTTCCTATGATATGGTCCACCTAAGAATGGGATCTGCTTTATTTTTGGTCTCTTGCTCTAAAATTATCTTTCAAGACAGATGGACGGCATGGATATAAAATACATACATCGAGGTGCGCCCCACGGTAAGGGCCGCACCGCCTTGGGTGCGGCCGGGGCCGCACCTAATCCCCTTCCCGTGGCTGCGTACGTGGACTTCACGCACACGAGCGATTCACTCGTGTCGCAGACGAGCAATTGTAGGAGATCGAGGACGTTAATCAGGAGGGCCTCTCAGTGAATGCGTCCTGTTACAGAAATCATGGCAGATAACACATCAGGTGGGCCACACGTGCATGAATTTGAACTGTTGATACGCATGTGGCAAGCTGATGGATAAGTGGAAGGTCCAGATTCTTGGGCTAGGTAAACGATCCCTGTCGGGTCCGCCGGCTAATGAACGGCCAAAATTTCATACGCTTGTTCCCGGGACACGTGTAGAAGCGGGTTTGCGTTCAAAGGCTGATGGTTGGCTGCATCTTTCTCGTGCCTCAACTGCTCCACGTGCTCGCGTAGGCAGTGCGGTTTTGAAACGTTCCATGGTGAGGATCCGAATCGTCTGCGAGACAGCAACACCTGTTGTATGCAGCGCGAACAACCACCAAGATCCGTGGAGTCCATATATGTGACATCCACACCGTCCATCAAGCGAGAACTCATATATTCAGCGTACAACCAAAATACCTGTTGTATATATACGCGGTCTACCCATTTTACCACGTCATTTTAAGGGTATGGTCCCAAAAAAGAGACGGATGCCAAATAAATTGTTAGAGTTAATGGTGGAAATTCAATCACCACTGTTTTCCCATGGTGTGGTCCACCAAATGAGACCATGCCCTAAAATAAGCTAGAAAAATAAATGGACAGTGTGAATATACAACATTTATTGAGGTGGGCTCCATAGTAAGGGCCTCACCCACTTAGGGCTCATTTGGTGTAAGTTAATTCACAAACACTACTTATACCTAAACTTATTTTGAGCTCTGCTTAGCAGCTGAATATATTTATTAGCAAAAAAGTTAGAAGGGATATACTTGGTTTCCAACATCATATAATTACTCATCCCTTAACCCTTGACATGGACCATTCATTATGTTGGGCCCACCTTAGCCTTAACATCCATTATATGGGGCCTGCCTTCAATGAAGACCATCCATCCTATGGGTCCTACCTTCAATGTGCGATACCATCTTGCATGCCCCACCTTGAATTGTACATTAGATGTGGGTCATCCATCATACGGAGTCCAACTTTAAAGTGGATCATCCATCATGCAAAGCCTGCTTTGGATGTGGTTTATGTTGTATTTTAAATTATTTAAAATAATTTAGTGTTTCAAAATATCCGTTGGGATGTACCATGGCTGTGGTCATAGGTGCGCATGTGCCCTACGGATGTGTTTTTCACTGAAAAGTTATATCCTTTCAATTTTTATTTTGAAAAGTTATGTCTTTTGAAGCCTAAGGGTCGCACCACTCGGGTTTAAACCCAATAGTCACAACCTTTTATGAAAGGGTGTCTCCACACCCTTAAGGGTGTCTTTTTAGAGTCTATAAATAGACTTCTAGTTTTTAGTTTTAAGATGGATTAGAAAATTGGTTTTCTCTTTAAAAACTTTGTTTAAGTATTTTCTAATTCGGGTTAAGACTACAAGTGGTTCGAACCCGTGTACAGTGAGTGCACCGCTGGGACCGGGTTATAGTCGTTGTATCATGGAGGTTGATTACTCTGGAAACCTGTTGCACTTGGGACGCTGTCTAAGGGGAGCAAATTCGATTTCAAGCCGAGTGACTCATGTCACGCCTCGAATTCTATAAACCGATAAGTTTTCTCTTTTTCTCAATTTAAATTTATTTTATTTAAATAGTTTTTCAAACTCCATATCCCAACAATCTTGAAATCGAATGTGTTTGAAAAACTATTTAAGAATTACGGTTGCATCTATTTAGTTGGAATAGCCCAAAATGAAACCACACCAACCCGATTGGTGGGCCATGACTTATATAATCTAGAGTTGTCATATCTCACCTAATGGTCAAGATCTTGTAGATACTTGTTATGTAACTTTTTTGGACCACATGTACAAAAGTGAATGTATGCACCGACTAAGAATAGTTATAGTACTTTAGATCTTGATATCTATAAATGAAATGATTAGACTATGATCAAACATATAAAAGGCCTGGATTCCTGAACAATTGGCCGGGTTCGTTGTAACCCTCGTTAGCACAAAGTATGATCCTCAAGTTGTCAAATAGGTCGGGCTAAGGCTATCTTGGGTACTAAAGCTATAACCTACATATGGTTTTTATGTCCCAAAGACATGGTATTCTATCACACACATGTAAAATTCAAAAAATCTATAGTGCCTACATCTTGGATAATGTCAGGCCTTGTTCACTAGTAAGAAAGTCTACATTTAGTAGATTTTCTCAAAATCATGATATGAAATTAAGGAGTTTTTTTTTTTATCTCAAAAGTTGCGATTTATTTTCTCATAGCTTGAGCCAACGTAACATTCACATGAAAATAAATCAAACTGTTGAAGCATACTGAGTAGGATGTACACTAATTTCAACATCTATGTACAATAAAGATTAACCCAAAATGCATTTCAAAATGAGATTTTGTGTTGGGATTCCCATCATATTAAGAATTCTTCTTTGTAGACTACTATACATGATTAAAAAGAAAACTTTGGAAAGAAAAATATGAAAGAAACTTAAAAATGTAATCTTCCAAAATATTTTCTAAAATGGGCCTGATAGGTCGATGGTGTGGTCACTATCTTATAAGTCTGCTAGTTGCTCACATGCGGATGGGTAATATTCATTGTACGGTCAACCATTGATGGATCTAAATCCGTCACGTACCTGCCAAAATAAATAAATAAATAAAATTCTTAGTATTAGGAAATGTAATTGTTAATTATGTGTCTTCCCATCATTTTCAAGTTGGTGCAGAGCATCTGGTGGTTATAACAGTTCTATATGAACTTGACATGTTGCATGAGAGCAAACGACATTCTAATAAACCTCGATCTAGTCCACTGATCTGATGGACCTCACATGGGAACAAAATCGCCAAATATGGAAGGAGTTGAATGTCCCAATAACGAGATTTTCTGGACAATCTCATTAAATAAATAAATGAATAAGGTAGAGATGGCTCAAATCCAAATGGGTGAAAAAAAAAAAAAAGTAATGAACCAATAATCTAACCATTTGTTCAATGGGATTGAAGTGGACGGTTAGAATCATCTATCCTAATTGCTCATGGGTTTATACTCTTATGAGTTTCCTCTCCTAGGAAACCTTTAATACTTTAACAGATCACCGTGGTTCATACACATGCAATCTATAATTTTATATGATATATGTCTTTGGATAATCTAATCTGGGACCAATTTTGATGATCAAGACTATTCAGTTAATGTGTCACCAAAATATTCTTCCATTGGACAATCTTACATGTCCAACTTATAAACTGCAAGTGGATGGTTTACTGTCTACTTTATGATAGGAGATTTTGGAAAGATATTTGATGGCGACTGATGGTGGGTAGCACAAGAGTGCATGGTCTGAATCATGAAAAAATGAGGCCTACTATATTGTTGGTGCTAGAACAAATATAACATGTCATTTTGATTAAGTGCATATTAAAGAGTTGATTTTTGTGTGATTGATGTGCATAAAATGAATAGCTATATTGATGTTGATCTTTAGAAATGCAGTAGAATGCACGGTTACACACTAAGGCGTCACTGTACACATATTCGTAACATGAGTAGTTTGTTAATGGGTCTTTCTTTGTATTTATAGTGACCTAAAAATTAAGTTGTAACATAGACCAACCAATGGTATGAATAACCTTTATGATAATGAATGCACACAAGGAATAAATGAGTATGCTATATTGAACTTGATCAAATTAATGGCCAAATCTATCAAACTATGGGCCCACTTATTACTATATATCTATAGACAACGCACATTATTCATTTTGTATCATTACATGTATCTTGTGACCTTTGATCCATTATATGTAGGTCGATGATTGATATGTTCAAGTCTTGTATTCATGTGTTACATGTACAAAATATATTATTGACATTATAATATGAAATATTAAACAATACATAACTCTTGATACATAGACAATCAGACATTGTACATATGTGGAAAATATCACATTTATAAAGATTTTAAATTGTGAGGGTTATGTACTTAGATGCATTACAAGGGTCTAAAATTATAAATCCATACAAATATTATATTGGCCCATGTGGGATGATTGGGCTGGTGTATTTTTAAAAATATTACCTTTTGCGGGCTCAATAGATGAAAAGTATAGATCTTTCATGTGTGCTACTTTTCTAAATATTGAGTACTTGATAACTCACATTATATGAACGCTTGTCTCCCTGAAGTTTCACTTACATGAAGCAAATGATGACTTGAGTTTCTCAAGTGGACTAGTAGTGAATGTGTCTTAATTCAATATTAATTCAGAGTTACATTTTATTATGTAAAAAGTGATATTATAGAATATTGGGTCCAATAGTAGACGGACCGTCAATACATATCACTTAACTATTTGACACGCTTATCGCTACTTTTCTATAAATGATTCATATTATTGCTCTTATACATAAAGTTGTTGATAAGGTGACTAGTGTGCATGCCTAATTTATGAGACAAGTTACATTCACTTTTGGACATCGTTCACCATACTTTGTAGACAATATTACCTGCTTAGAAGGGTGATGGAAAATTTATTTCCATCCGATCATGTGCCAACCTAGAACACCTGTTAAATCCAGTCAATTCATATGATGGTTCCCATGAAAGATTTTTCTTAATAGATTTACCAGATGAGTTATAGATATATCTATCGAGGCTAGATATGAAATTGTGGGGGTGCACTTGAATGCATTTAGATAAACCACTTAACTCGTAGAGTATAAGTTTAGTCAATAAGTATTTGATAAATGGGTTGACATATATAAAATTGAAGATTTGCACTAAGGAAACTATATGTTGAATGTTATGAATCAATATACACATGTTTTATGTTGACATGTAGATCTTTGAGACAAGGTGTCTTGAATTAAACATATTGCATGTTTTAAAGATCAAATTAGTAGCCATCAAATGAATGGTAAGAAAGAAAATTATTAGTGGTTTGAATTCAAAGATGAATGTTGGATCAATGAGATTTTTACGTTATATTTTATTCTCATTAGAGGATAGATTTGGACGTTTGAGATTGGTATTCATGTGAGATTATGTTGTTTTACCATCAACAAATGTATCTAATGGCCAAACTTATGTACCTATAAAGTCCATTGTTCAATCCGTTGATCAAGATACTTGATAATGAACTTGGTTGCCAAATATCCATTGATTGTATTGAATTCTATTCACTAATTGATAAATCGGTCAACCTTTCATGTGTTAGGGAACATGTGATAACATGATAATGTTGCAATATGATTACATGAAGGTTATACTATATTTTAGTTTAGTTGTCATATGTTTATGCATGACGGATTATTCTAGCCTCTTTGTATTGCAAATACAATGAGTTGGGCTAGTAAATTGGTTGAATGATAAGAGTACATTCAAGGCTAAGAAAGTTGGTTATATTCAGAGCCGGTGATACGACAACTATCATAATAAAAGTGATGCTCAGTATTTGTTGCATGATGAAGTCGTAATTATTGACTCTATGAGGTTAAAAATGAGTTTGGTGTGCGCTGGCTTGATGTATGAATAGTCAAAGAGGAATGCGGTTGACTGCCGAAGACTTGACTGAGCAAAATGACGAATCCGCCTACGCAGAGACTCGTTTCTAAGTAGCTATTTGGTGAGATAATAGCTTGTCAATACGATAATCCCTAGCTGATCTGAAAGGATGATTAGCCACAATAGGACTAAGACATGACCAAACTCGTATGAGAGGTAACAATGGTGAATTTTCCATAATAGGCGAAAGCCCGACGAAGCAAAGACGGGTGGAGGTAAAAGGCCTATGGGTCATAAATCATCTGACCAAGTGACTATCTAAAAGATTAGTCAATGATACATCGAAAGGAATGGGGCTGAGCCTAATATATGAGCTACCAGTGTTGGCAACCCAACCTATACGAGTAGAGATCCTATTAGATAGGTTCAATGGGTAAACAACAAGACACAAGGTAGACGATTGCACTGATGTAAATGAGTCCCTTCTATAGTGTACAGTGCGAGCAACAATGAAGAAGGATGAGTTTTTGAACTCTTAATGAATCCATAGTCATATATTTGGTGGTGTACCCAATTGTTGCGTACACTTGATGGAATTCACCTATATGGGTGTGGAGGTGGAGGCCGCTTCGTATGAGAATCTAGGCGAATTCTCTAGTGCACTCATGAAATTCAGGTAATGGTGTATGGCCAAAACGCACCGAACCGCAGAATCACTTATAGCGGAAAAGTTATGCGAGTGGAAAAGTTATGTGAGTGGCATGTACTTGCGATCTACATCAAAAGGAATCAGGTTCAATACTATGGTGTCACCTGATTCCTATATACCTATCATGTTTACTCTAATGTCGGTTCAAGTCTATGGTGACACCGGCACCATTGCACAACTCTTCCATCTTAAACCTAAATGTCAAAAATTTTGAAACATGTGGGGGATTGTTGTATTTTAAAATAATTTAATGTTTCAAAATATCCGTTGGGACGAACCATGGCTGTGGCCATAGGTGCGCATGTGCCCTACGGATGTGTCTTTTCACTGAAAGGTTATATCCTTTCAATTTTTATTTTGAAAAGTTATGTTTTTTTAAGCCTAAGGGTTGCACCACTTAGGTTTAAACCCAATAGTCACAACCCTTTGTGAAAGGGTGTCTCTACACCCTTAAGGGTGTCTTTTCAGAGTCTATAAATAGACTTCTAGTTTTTGGTTTTAAGATGGATTAGAAAATTGGTTTTCTCTTTAAAAACTTTGTTCAAGTATTTTCTAGTTCAGGTTAAGATTACAAGTGGTTCGAACCCGTGTACAGTGAGTGCACCGCTGGAACCGGGTCATAGTTGTTGTATCATGGAAGTTGATTGCTCTGGAAACCTGTTACACTTGGGACGCTGTCCAAGGGGAGCAAATTCGATTTCAAGCCGAGTGACTCATGTCACACCTTGACTTCTATAAACCGATAAGTTTTCTCTTTTTCTCAATTTAAATTTATTTTATTTAATTAGTTTTTCAAACTCCATATCCCAATAGTTCATTCATCCTTAAGGGCCAACGTTCGATGGGAACTGTCCTCAAGTGGCCCCCTTTGACATGGTCATCAATCATGTGGGCACCTATCAATGTCACTTCCATCATGTGGGCCCACCTTCAATATCCACCCCAGAACCCAGATCAAAGGAACATCAATCGTGTGGGCCCTCCATCATGCAGGGCCCACCTTAGATGTTAGCATTCATCATCAAGGGCCGACCTTTGATGTGGATTGTTCATTATTTGGCCTACCTTAATATAGGTCATCCATCATATGGATCATCCATTATTTGGAAACCACCTTTAATGTGGACTATTCATCATGTGGGTCCCACCTTTGATGTGAGTTGTCCATCATACAGGGCCTACCTTGGATCTTTAGACCTTTGATGTGGACCATCCACTATGTGGGGCCTACTTTGATGCGGGCCATCCATCATGTGGGGCTAGCTTCAATGTCCACTGCCCATCTTGTGGGGCCCACCTTTGATGTGGAGTGTCCATCGTGGACCCCACTTTTAATGTGGGTTGTCCATCATGCAAGGCTCACCTGAGCCATTCATCGTTAGGGCCGACCTTTGATGTTGACGGGCCACCTTAATGTGGATAATCCATCATGTGGACCTACCTCAATGTTAATTGTCCATCATGGGGTCCACCTTCAATGTCTACTATCATAATGTCCGGTCCAACTCTAACATGGACCTGTGCCACCCATCATGACAACCCCACCTTCGATGTGATTTGTCCACCATGCAAGGCCACTTTTGATATTAACAATATATTGTATGAAGAGGGGAGAGAGAGTAAAAAATTTAAATGTTAAAAGGTAATACATTTTTCACTGTGACTGCACATATGAACTCTCTATTGTATGAAGAGATAAGTGAGTAAAAAAGTTAAATATTAAAAGGTAATAATTTTTTGCTATGACTGCAATTTACTTAAAAGTAGTTACTTTCGAAATAGTATTTATTAAATTAATTTTTAAAAATAATTTTATTACTATTATAAATAAATAAATAAAAATTACTTATAAAGTGGTATCGGAACAAGCTAAAGTAGTTGTTTGGATGCCTACAAAGTCCTCAAGTAGAAATCGATTTACAGGAGCCATTTCGATGAGTATATATGTCTCTAATCAGATTGCAAATTATAATTTGATTACAGATTTTAACGATAATCTGAAACATGAGAAAAAGTCATGTTTCATATCAAAGGGAAAAGGATTTTATGCAAGATTCGTAATTTTTTAAAAAATTTCAAAGTAAATAGATTTGCAGATTATCTTTCAATGTTTACAAAGATCCAAAATAAAAGAAGAAGATAAACATTTTTCCTCTCTCTCTATTATTGTTGCTAAGGTTGAAACTTCTCATACATTAAGATGTTGTCAAACCTTAGTACTCTGTTTGAATTAACGGACCTACTTCTGTGTCCTACCAAATGATTTGTTTACAATAAAAATTGGTTACAGGCTTTATTGAGTTGGGTTTATCCCAATGATATATCTTACATAAAAACTTTATATGTCATGTAATTATTTTTAAAGGATTTAGCACTTTAAGCTCTATTATAAGTGAATACATAAATATACGCTGTAAACAGATTTCAAGTTATCCAAACATATATAATTGTTTCCGTGTAATAATATTGCAACTTAAAGCCAAACAAAATCACAAGTAATCACTTTACACATGTAATTAGATAACTTATAATCAGATTACAAATTAATAACTTACGGGCATACAAACAACCCCTTAGTTGTTAACCTCACCTCACCTAATCTATGCCCAAACCTCATCTACTCTGTACATGTTGACTGAAAAGAATGTTTTTCTTCCTTTTTTACTCGCTTCCTGCTTTATCCCCCATTTGGATATTTTCAAAGGTAGCGTACTTGTAAAAGGGCAAGGATTGCCCGGCTGACTTGGTCTCTGTGGAGCCACTACAATGCATGTTTTATCTCTCTATGGGGCCACCATGATGTGTGTTTTATCCATATTTTCCAGCTAATGTTAAGAAATGAGCCTAAAAAGTAAGGTAAATTCAAAACTCAAATGAACCACATTATAAGAAAATATTGAGTATTGATTGCTAATTGTTGAGAATTTCTTGAGGTCTATGGGACTTTTGCTTACATACATCGCAATAAGCTCCCCATAGTTGGGTTGGGTCACTGGCAATTTGCATCCCTTGTAAAAGAATTCTACATTGGAAGCGGATTGCCTGGTGACATAATACTGTCAGATTTGAATCTGCATCCCTTGTAAAAAGGATCCTAAGTTGGAAGCGGATTGCCTAGTGACCTCACATAGCTGAATTTGATTGGATCATGTACCGTCGTCAATCTACTTCATCATAATGGTGAGATTTTATTGGGACAATGATGCAGACATCAGCGGTGCACCATTTAAGGCGTCGCCGACAGAGTATCAGAGCGGACGAGTTGATGTGGATGGACGTTGGGTCCATTGGACCCATTTTCTAACGCGCTACGAATGCAGGAGCAGCATGGCGCGCTCTGACCATAGATACATGGGTCGGATTTCATACCCTGCCACATGGATGTTTTAGGCGTTTTCGCTCCTTTTTCTTGTTTCAGGGTTTTATTGCACTTTCTTTACTTTTTTATCTTTTTTATTATTTTTCTTGTTTTTATGGGGTTTACTATACTTTTACTTTTTCTATAGCTTATAAATATACGTGGTGAGAAATCCTATTTTCATTATTATTGAATGAATAACTCATTTCTATTAACAATTTTCAGCTTCTACTCAATTTAATCAATGGGCAGCGAACTACCAATCTCTATTTTTTTAATTGCCCTCAAGAAGTATATATATATATATATATATATATATATATATTTCTGAATAGAACATGTTTATTTCCCTATCTTTGAAAACACGGAATTTTGCTAATTATGCTCCTCCTGGAGGCACGTCAAATCTGTCCTACCTCAACATATGATTATCCAGAGACTACATCTAGAGAGAGTGAGAGGAAAATAATAATCGGAAATTGCGCACAAATATCAATAATTATCCATGACAGCCTTACAAATACGGTGAGCCACACCAGCTACCATGTTTCTGAGTTGAGGCCGCTTATTTGCAGATTACACAACGATAGCTTTGGGGTGTGTCGTAACACATATTCAATTTCCCTATTGATTATTGAAAGCAAAACTACACTTTCTTCACATGGTTTCTCATGCAGAAGCTGCAGAACTTCGTTACTTTTACATCTAACTCCAAAAAATTATATGTATATGGTTTGAACTTGGAAGTGGAGGTTTTACATGATGACCAATGAGATGTAAGGAAAAACCAAAAAAAAAAAAATTTTTTTTTTTTTTTTTAAAATCAAAGAAGAGAAGAGGCTGCCTTAGCCATTTATCGATTCGTTGTACTTGAAAACACAATCATACAGCCTCCCTCCCAAGAACTGAGCAACCTCGAGATGCTTCACCTGTCCAATAGGAAAGCAGAAAAAGAAAAAGGACACATTTAACCACTTCCCCAAAAAAAAAAATAAAAACGTAAAAAGGAAACATCTGAATCAAGGCCCATAGACAATTGAAACTCAAAATCGGAATAGCCTTTCAGATTTGAAGTTCAACCAGACTAAGTCACTGAAAAACTCCTGCTCTAATTTATATGATCCGAGTTCGGACTTGGTTTGGAGCCTGGTCAGACTGGGTCAACTAGCCGAGTTCTTTATCCATCAATGCACCTTGGCATATTGCTTAATAAGTATCCAAGGGCCTGTCTTGGACAAACCCTCAAAAGGGGCTTTCGAGATATAAGACCCTTCGTAAGCCAAAACCGGGGTTTTGCGCATTTGGAATTTTGGATGCACTTTGCAAAGCCCCCTTTCACCATCCCACTTGATGAACTTGGCGCTAAAATGCCATCTTGACGAAATCACAGGCTTGAAACCCCCTTCTCTGAAATCCCCCGTTTGTGCAAGTGCATCCAAACGGGCCATAAGTTAGAGATCCAGTTAAAAAGCAACAGCAGACTATTACAAGAGAGTAATACCATCCCAATCTTGACAGAATCACATTTTAGTTTAGCATAGAGATTTGTCTCTATTCCACGCCCCTGTGGCCAAAAAATGGATTTTATATTAAAACCAATAAACCCTATGCATCATTCTTCTTATATTCGAAGCTTCTTTTTTTTTTTGGGCAAAAGTATATATGCGTTACCATTCCCTCCAAGACAACTAGGTCTGCATCACTTGCTAGGTACGCCAGCTCTTGTGACACACTTGTGAGATCGATGACCTGCATGCAAGTCGAATGGATTGAGATTGGATAGCTACACTAAAATAATTCCCCTGCATTTCCCACAAGACAACAAAAACTCGTGCGTTGAAGTGGCAAGAATAGAGGTGACTGTCATCTTCTTACCGGCAGATCATTACCAGAATTGGCAATCAGGAGGCCAGATGCATCGGCACCACCGAGCTTCCCGTTTTCATCCTTCAACTGATGCAGACAGCAAGAGTATCAGAATCAAGTTATACATATGTAGACTCAGGTAATGTAATCATGAAATTTCCATCACCTTCTTTAAAATCTCAATCAGTTCAGGATACGTTACGTCATTGATAGATGGAAGGTCATTAGCTGCTAGAACCACCTGAAACAACCCAAGATTTCAGCAAGCTTATCGTCAGTGCCAGGAACTTCATGGCATTGGCAAATTTATATCTGCACACTAAGCTCAAAATGATATCTTTATATATTAATGAGAGAGAGAGAAAGCAGGGAAAAATAACTTGGAAACATCAGAATCCCCAGGAGGTTATTTCAGCTCAGGCAGACCCTCTTAACATGGGTGCAACCCGTTAGGCCTTTTTTTCATTTATTTTCTACTTTATCTTCATTTTATTCTTGAGAGAGCATCTAAAGCATTACTAAAAAAAACCAAAATCATTACAACAGAGGGAATGAGAAAACCTCTTGTCACTCCCGCAGAGGCGGAGGCTATAAGCCACCTCATTGGATCCTTTGGGAACCTCTGAAATGCAAGAACCAAACTGAGCCAAAAAGGGATTTGATTTCCCATTATACACAAATGGGGAGCCTAAAAGGCCCCACACCCACCCACAATAACCCATCTATATGCCAGACTATAATTTCCCATTAGGGACAACTCCCCACAAAGAATCAACCAGACAACCCAGCTCTGAGCACAGATATCTTCACTGCTGTAGGATCCTTCTCCCCGCATGATCCAGAAAAGGCCAACTACATCCGACCATTCTTGCGTATCACCCAGGAGGCACTGGAGGTACTGCTAATCCAAACATCGAATTAAAGCTCATGTGTTTTGAATAGCACCCGTAGCATAGCTACGATGCTACATAGCATTAGCAAATAGCGTAAATCCCTTGTAGCATGTAGCATGCGTATAGCGTACACTACACCCCTTTTTAATAAATGGTAATTATATTTTGTATTTTTTTAAAGGTAATTATATTTTGTATTTTGTACTTGATACTCTCAACCTGTGGGATTTTAATTTCTTTTCGTACTTGGACTTGTGGTTTCAATTAGACATTATTAATTATAGTTTGCTTAAAAAGTAGTTGATGTGATAATAATTTGATTTGGTTTATGTATGTAGTTTCAATTAGAAATTATGTATTAGATATTAATAATAAATGATGATTAATAATTTGTTTGAACATGCTTATACTTGAAAAAATGGATCATTTTTAGGCTTTTTTTCTATTTTTAAATTTAAAAAAATAAAAGTATCGTATAACTTATGCTGCTTGCGCTACACGCTACAAAGGGTTGAACGGTATGCAACATGCTACAACTATTTAAACCTAATTGAAGAGGAGCCCAGGGTTCGGCTTTGGAGTCTTCCCCCTCTGACAGCATTGCACTCCAATCCTTCTAGGTGTCCTGCAAGGGAAACTGCCTTGAGCTCTGGAGACTACAAGCTTCCAACCAAGGACCACAGAGATGGAGCTAACTCGACTCATGTACAGCTCTAGTGGTAACTGTCATGCATTACGAGGTCGCAATGGCCACTATGGGAAATTTGACACGTAACAGCCTGTAATGGTCCAGTGAGAGAAGAGGGGGGGAGCAAGAGAGCAAGAGAGAGACCCTCTTAAGGGCTGGATTAGTAGGACCCCCACACATATAACACAAATAAAAATGCCTTAGAGTCCTTGATAGAGAAACCTCTTAAGGGCCGCGCCGGGCCTAGGGCCATGTTACACAGCCTGAACCCAGCCGGATTAGTAAGTGGGCC
Organism: Magnolia officinalis; assembly: GCA_021015155.1. Taxonomy (NCBI): domain Eukaryota; kingdom Viridiplantae; phylum Streptophyta; class Magnoliopsida; order Magnoliales; family Magnoliaceae; genus Magnolia; species Magnolia officinalis. The sequence continues at coordinate 118,993,311 of JAJHSJ010000002.1, read as the reverse complement.
TGATTCTAGTCCCGGACCCAGCCCTGAGGACTGATTTAGCAACCCAGGCCCAGACCTTGATTGGCCAAGCCAAAGGGCACGACGGACCATCCCGGCCCACTGATAGCCCTACATATAAGTGGAAACTAAAAGACAAATTACCAACACTTGACATTCAATGAGAAAATGAATTGATTTGATGGCAAACATTTTCCAGCAAATTCAATTTTTGGTTAGCGACCATTCAAAGAAGCCCATGGACAGATTGTGGATAATGACACCAATAGGGGAGTACGCTAACTCCCTTGCACTGTTACCTTCCAAACAGAAGGTGAGAAGAGGGGAAGCAGGAGGAAGAGCCCATCGGACAACACAACACACAGGGCGAACCCAAGCGGGAAGTGCTGTTTTCAAACTTTGATGGTCAGCAATGTAAAAGAAATTGATTGGCATGAAACAAACCTGTGTACCACGTCGAAGTAACTCTCTTGCAAAAGGCAATATACCCAATATGATATCCGCACCAGAATTATCAACAAAAATGACAGCCTGTCATAACAAGAAATGAGCTGGTAAAGTGCATGCCAATAAGGTAAAGCACAATAGTAAGTCATTTCAATGATAGCAAGACAAACAACTAAGTGAAATGTGATGAATACTGCACATGAATGAATGTGAAACAAATGTGTACTCAAGGAGTAAAGTTGAACAACAGTGAAACCTAAAAGTAGTCAGCTTTTTGTTGACAGAAGCATTGATTGGCTGTAGCTAAGAACCTTTACACAGTAAGTCTGAATTTGCTTTCCACGGATCAATACTAATAACAAAAACATAATAAAGCCATCTAAAGAGCAAGACTGCAAGTGCACAATGAGACAATTTAAATCAATAGCATAATGTTCAACTCGGAAGACACTTAAAATCCATATTCAATGAGAACACAAAGATATCAGCATAAGCTGAGGCAGAAAATTTTAATTAGTAGAATGTTCAATTTAGATTACACTTGAATCCATATTTGATGAAAACACAAAATCATCAGTATAGGGATGCATATCAGCAGAAAAGTAAAATGTATATAGGGCAGACGGTGTGCACATGCACATCAATTCTTTGGAAAATGGACCTCCCAATCAGTAATAAGAAAGAATAAATAATTTTCAATCAGTAATAACAAAGAACAAATAATTTTCAATCAGTAATAACAAAGAATAAATAATGTTCAATCAAATTCAACCCCCTGAGAGGCTTAAAGATGAAATCCAGCTGAGTTAAATGAAAAACAGATGGAAGGAACATGAATCTTGCCTTCTTCCAAGACTTTCTACTCCACTTCATTTTAAAGTAGTCCAAGTCATCAATAACCCAGGGTCGAGGCACAAGGCTCTGGCAACTTGCTAGAAAGGACATTCCATCCTTCGCGAATACTTCTGCAAGCTTCAAGGAATAAAATTATAGGGACACATTTAGTTCTGTTGAAACCAAACAATTGTGTGAATAAAATCATAAACCCCCCAAGATGCCTCAATAAAACATGCATGTTGGATGCAAAGACCACAAAGCATATAACTAGGAAGGAGCTTTGTATATGTTTTAGAAGGTTGAGTTCATTAAAAATAGACATGTCACCAGCAGCATTGGAAGCAACGGTGAAGCTCAACTCTCTGAACCACTGGTCTGAAACATTTCTGCTGAAGCATGCACTTCACAAGTGCAGCATATGTAAGGGAAAAGGCATGCTCCATGTCAGGGCACACTTCTGACCAGCTTTCTGTAGACACTCCACTTCGTGTAGGGCCTAGATCTATTGCCTCCATTAATCATTGCAAAAAGGGTTTTGTTGAGTATAATCTTTTTTTCAGAAATTACTAAGTAAAACCTGCCTAATCCCAAACTATACAAGCTTAATCTCAACCAGATCTCATCTGCCCAAGCCTAGCCTAGTTCCTACTCCCTAACCCAAAGACTACCCAAAACAAATTCATATTCATCTAAGCCCATCCTAATTTCAAGCCTGAACTCACCATAAACCTCATATGGACCATCATCTAACAATAGGCCTTGAAGTGGGAGTATTTTCTTAATGGTTTTTCCTAGCTGGAGGAAAAACTTTTCTTGCAAGATGAATAATCAATTACGTGGCATCTGTGTGGCAAAAATACTTTTCTCAACAAACAGAGTTTTGATGGATTTTTTATGTTGGCAAAATACTTTTCTTGCCACATAGAGATCTTTTGCTAAGTATTTTATACAGAGTACTTTCATTAATACAATTATTGCAAAGTCCTATTTTCAGGCCCAAATTTCTCCCACTTCCCAGCCCATCTGTTATGGTCTTGGGGTCCATTTTGTTTTCCAACTGACAACATTTCCAACGGGCACTAGATCATCGCAATCCGAGTCTTGTGCATCAAGCAGTTGCCCACATAATCGTAGGGTTTGCATGAATTCACTGCTGAATTCAGTGGGAACTATGAGAATTGCCGCTCCATAATTTCAAACCCCAAAGTTCCATTTCCCTC
>JAJHSJ010000002.1:118889519-118990710 GCA_021015155.1 Magnolia officinalis | reverse complement strand
CAAACTTGGTACATGTCTGACATCCTTCAATTTCAAGACCGTTCCGTCTTTCTGATTTACATGAACATCTCCTTTTTCAACAATATTACAAACGGCTCATCATCACCTAGGTAGACTCTCCCAAAGTCACCTGACACATAATCACGCAGAACTTCCTACACACGAAGCATGAAACGAAGCACCCGAGTCTATAACCCAAGACTCATTTCTTCGCGTCAAAAGACAAGATCAACGCCTCTGTGTCGCTCTCTTCAGACAGATTCATTGAATCTTTCCCACCTTGAGAGCTTCCTTCTTGTTTCTTGAGCGCCCTGCAATCACGTTTCATGTGCCCCTTCTTGCCGCAATGCCAACACCCATCTTTATCTTTCGGTCCCTTGGACTTATTCCTTAACTTAGAACGCCCGTGTTTATTGCCTCCTTTGTTTAGTGATCTTCCTCTTCCTTAACGTTTAGAGCATTCCCTGAATCCCCTGAAACTCCTGATGCCTTCCTTCTAGATTCTTCGCTGAGAATTAGACGGCCACATCATGAAATTTCAGCTTTGTCGATCCTGAAGAATTGCTCACACCACACAATCACCAAACCATCCCACTGTCTGGCAAACTGGATAAGATCAATAAACGCCCTGACCTCATCCTCAAAAGTAATGCCAACGGATTCCAACTGGCTCGTGACTGTATTGAACCGTTTAGATGTTCAGCCACGCTCCCACCATCTGACATCTTCATGTTGAATAGCTGTTTCATAGATGAACCTTGTTGGATGCTGAGGGCTTTTCATACATGGTGGCTAGGGCTTCCATTAATTCTTTGTCGTTTTTACCTTGGATATATTGAAGGCGACGCTCTTAGACAAAGAGAGTCGGATCGTTCCTAAAGCCTTCTTATCCAGTAAAAACCATTCATCATCATCATCTTCAACTTTTCTGGTTTCTTCTCTTTTCCTCCTAGAGGAATATAGAGGTCCTTCTGATACAGATAATCCTCCATCTGCATCTTCCAGAAGGCAAAGTTTGAACCATCAAACTTCTCAATTCTAGTTTTCCCATCTTCTGCCATCGTCCCAATAGAACTAAACCAATAGCTCTGATACCAGTTGTTGCGCAGCATGCCAACAACGCAGTGAGCCTATATCCAATCTAAGGCCTCACCCACAAACGATAGACAGGAAGAAATATAAACTAGAAATAGATCAAAGCAATCCAAAACAAACCACAAGACAAGATATACGTGGAAAAACTCCAAACTAGGGTAAAAAACCACGGATGCAAAATTCCACTTTGAAGAGAAACAAAGATTACAAGGCAATATACTAACCTCTCCCTTGGAAGTACAGAGAAAATCCTTTGCCCACACCTCAGAATAATTTCATAAAATTCATCTTTAACCTAGAATAGCCCTAGGGACCCCAATTTATAGTTTTGGCAACTTTCCTTTCCGCATCCTAGTTGCGAAAGGACTTGCGACACGAAATCCGCGAAACTCCTTTCGCATCCCAGTTGCGAAAGGACTTGCGACACAAAATCCGCGAAACTCCTTTCGCATCCCAGTTGTGAAAGGACTTGCGACACGAAATCCGCCCAACCTCGACTGGTCGTGGGCGGCCCCAGATGTGGCTCCACTTCTCAACAACAATGGAGATTGAACAACCACTATCAAAATCTTTTCGAGGCCTACTGTGATAACTATATGCCATTGAAAGTGGAGGTGATCGTCTAGATCATATTGAAAGAGACTATTGAGGTAAGGTCGAACTTCTTAGTTTTAACAGTGTTTCCATTGCTTTCACTTCATCTTAATGGGAATGACCTTAATTATAAATAGTTTGGATGACATATAAACATCACGGTGGAGCCTAGTAAGGTTTCAACCGTGGGCATTTCTTTTCCTAAATTTCCCTCTCATATGAGCCACTTGAGTTTTGGATCCACCTAAATCTTGGTCTTATGTCTTTAAATGAACTTGCAAAACGAATAGACCGGGTGGATTTCTCACAAATATTACGGTCGGCCCACCTGGCATCCCAGGCAGGAACTTCCTGCTATGGACGGAGAAATCCACCCTTGATGGCATATAAACATCTAGGTGGAGCCCAGTAAGGTTTCGGCGGTAGGCATCACGGTGAGCCCACCTAACATCCGAACTTCCTAAGAAAGGCTTTGGCAGTAAATCCGAGATTACAGAAATCTGTGAAAAGGGTAAAATCATCGTTTCATATTTCATGCAAGAAAATCTTCAAATTGCCTTCCAATCTCTGCCTCTTGAATGCAGTTTCCTACAGGGTTACAGGTATTCTATTAACCCTAATTACAGGTAATTCACGTCCAATCCCAAGGCAAGAGGGACCCACTCGCATATTATTAGAGCCCATCATGCATTGGAAGGTCCAGATGGTTCACCTGGCTCACCCCACCATGTGCACAACTAGTGCGGTTAAATACATCCACCAAAAATCCACATTCACCTTATTAATGCATCAACTTGATATTTTAGTCTGGACCTAACCATGGTGGACAGCACCATTTGAACGGCCCATGGATCTCTCGCACAAGTGGGCCTGGTCCTAAGCTTCACATTAATCCAAATTGTATATTTTTCTGAGATAAAGCACAGTGGTCACCTGATTCCATGCCTTGCTCCACAATTTCATGGAAACAAGATTTCAGATAAAACAATGTTTCCGTTCCTCTGCTTTCCACAAATCTCTACAACTATAAACCTAGGGGCCGATGGCTGTTAATAGGTCCAGCTCGGCAAAACTCCATGTTGCCCAAGCACAGCTCATGTTCAAAAACAAATTAAAAGTGCTAACCATGCCGAACCAATATGGCAATTTATGTGCCACAACCACTTTCAAATGCCTAATATGTAAAAGTAAAATGAAGAGACTAAATTCTGACCCAGGGATGAACGTGATGAGGTCGATCGCTGTTTTCCTCAAGAGGATAACTATTCCGAATCCATGGAGCTTCTCTGGACTTCTCATAGAGACTTCTCGAATCCACGAGAAAAGAAAGCAGAAAATAGGAATAAATTCTAATAAATTCGAAATTGATTAATTAATTCATAAAAATGAGTTCACAACCCTTTAAATAGGGGTACCAAGCAATGAGAAAGAAATCATAATCAAACTATAACTAAAACTCCTAGAATCCGTGACTTACTATAAATAGTAAACTTCCTATTTACAGACAGCCGTAATGTGTACTAGTGCGCAAGGTTTTTGGCCAAAAATAGTAAGTGTCCTATTTGGCTTCACCAAACCGTTCTCCTAATTATTCTAAGCTCTTTTCACATTGCACGCAACTCCTAATGCCCGTCGGATGAAGAGTTATAATCAAACTAAAACTTACTATTTATAGTAAAAACGAAATTAAAACAAGAAAATGACAGTCGATCTAGGGGTTTTTTGCAATTCTGGGCTGCGCAACCCAGCATAGCAGGGTTGGTTGGCTAAAGTAGCTCGTTCTACCCCAAAATCATATATTTTACGTCAGCTAACTCATTCCGGATTGCGAAATACGCCCGATCCAAGGTCCGACGGTCCAGATCACTTCTGTCGTCGACCGGGCTTTTTCTGATCCATCTTGGCCATGAAACTGTCTGTGACCCGCTCTACATCAAATTCCAAATGAAGATCATCTAAAATTGTTTCAATACTGGGGGGGCGGGGGGAGGGGGGGATATGTATATCTAATTATATATCTTGCATATATATTACAGTACACAAATGAGGTCCGCTCCGTTCACAATATGAAAAAATTTCATGATATTTGGTGCAACTAAACACACTACAAAAACTTCTTTTAATAGGGCAATCCATAATTACAAGTATTATTATTATTTTTATTTTGTCCCTAGGAATCCATCGTACATGCATCGCATTCTCCTAAAACTGAACATGCATTACAGGGAGACAAGGAAGTCTTAGAGAGAGAGAGAGAGAGAGAGAGAAATCTAATGAACATGATGAAAGGGCCCACTTGTATTAATGCTAGAAGACCTTATGAGCTCCACTTTATTGGGCCTCACTTGGGTCTCATTATCTTCCAATGATCTCCCTTTAGTTTCAGGTGTGAAAAAATAGGTCAAGACAGCCCCTATAACACCAACACCACCTAGAATCATCAAAGAACGGTGACCAGGGTCTGTAATATCTTTCTTATCGCTACTTTGAGAGGCCCAAAAGAATCCAACAGTCCCTATGATGGCCCCCAACTTCCCAGCCGCCCCACTTATACCATGGCACGTTGATCGGAACCTCGCTGGGAAGAGCTCTGCCGGCACGATGAATGTGGTCGTGTTCGGACCTAAATTTGAGAAGAAGAACATGAGCCCTAGGAGAATGCATAACCCCACGTCTAGTTTCTTGTACCAATGATTGTCATACAAGCCACCTATGACAAACAAGCAAATGGACATGATGAGGAAACCCATGATCTGGATCTTCACTCTCCCCACGCGATCGATGAAAAGGACAGCGGCCTAGTATCCGGGGATCGTCGAAGCAATGGCAATGATGGCCTGGAGTTTCGCGACATCGAAGGCTGCATGATAGACATTAGGTGGACCAAGCTTACCATGTTCAGGAGCGGGTGCAAGCGCATGTTCATTGGTCTCGAACTCAGCTTTGTAGATTAGTAACTGGAAGAGGTGTTGGAGTAACAGCAACTCAATCACGATTAACACACATTTCTCAAATAACACACATAAAACAATAGAGGCTGTTTTCTTGAAATGTAGGATAACAGAGTATATTAAAAAAAAAATTCTGTACATCTACACTACATAGAAGACTCTTTTATAGACATGATGTAGGCACCTAACACTTGAGAGATTCTTGCTAAAAGAATTAATTAGCGATGACATGTGGCTTGACCACATTCAATTTAGTTACAACAAACAGTGGGAAAATAGTGGAATTTTAAACGTTCTTATGACCGTTGGGTTTGAATTATTCTCAACACGCCCCCCTTAATTCAAACAAACTCAACTCCGAGCATTTCTCGTAACTTGACAAATTTCTGTCAGGAAAGCGCTTTAGTGAAAATGTCTGCAATTTGATCCTCGGTGTTGTAGTATTCCAACTTGATTTCTCCTTTCACCACGAGTTCTTTTATGAAGTGATGACGTACTTTTATGTGTTTAGTCCTTGCATGAAATGTTGGATTTTTTGTCATTGCAATGGTAGATTGGTTGTCGCGGTAGATTACCATAGCTTCTTCTTGTTTTGCCTTCAAATCGGATAAGATCCTTCTAAGCCATACTGTTTAGCAAGCGGCACTTGTGATAGCAATGTATTCGGCTTCCGAACTTGATAGTGCAATAGTTTCTTGCTTTTTAGTCGCCCATGATATATCAAGTTGGAATACTGCAACACCGAGGCAAAATGGCAGACTTTTAGCCTCAGTTGCTCACCAACCGAGGCAAAAGGGTAGACTTTTAGCCTCAGTTGCTCACCAACCGAGGTAAAAGGGTAGACTTTTAGCCTCAATTGCTCACCAACCGAGGCAAGAGGGCAGACTTTTAGCCTCAGTTTCTCACCAACCGAGGCAATAGGGCAGAGTTTTGGCCTCAGTTTCTCATCAACCGAGGCAAAAAGTGAATTTTTAACCTCAGTTCCTTTACAACCGAGGCTAAAAACCATATTTAGCCTCCTTTTTTTGAACCGAGGCTAAAAAATTGAGGCTAAAGGCCTACTTTCTTGTAGTTCCAATTTCATCAAGTCTGATACTTTAAATTAGCTTGCCTTTTAAAGGGGGCTTTAGTCCGAACTTGAACAGTGTGCTATGGTACAAGTTCCAATTTCATCAAGTCTGATACTTTAAATTAGCTTGCCTTTTATGTGGGTGGTACGAAAAGGAATGATGAAAAGGTTCTATTTTGATGCTAAAGGTTTCTAGTGAGCGGTCGACATGGTTTACTACAGCTCTTCTACAGCTTGGTTCTGGGCATTCTCCAGTTCCTTCACATTCTTGTTCTGTTTATCTCGTTGCTGAAAATAAATCAATTCCTCCATTTGCACTGATCCATTCTTATGTGTGGGAAGGGTCTGCTGCCGGATTTTTCTCTATTCAGTTAGAAGTTTCATTTCATTTATCAATGATTTTACTAAGTTTATATGGAAATATCTTATGAGCAGCATAAATGAAGTCCCATAAAGAATGGAGATACGAAATTCTCAAAATTCTTGTTACTGATGGATGCAAAACTGAATATGTACTACAACAGTGCCATTGGCACTCTCCTGAACTGAATATGTAGTGCAACAATGCCACTGGCACTCTCCTCAGAGGACACCATCAATGGGAAGAGGTATGGTGCTACCTATCTCTAGAAGGAAATATATAATATCTTCATTTCTAGATGTCCTGATTTCGTAGCATAGTTAGGACTTATTTTTGTGTCTTGGGTGAAAAACTACCAACATTGAGGTCTCTCGCAAGGTTATTATTGAAGGCCATTTGAGAAACAGTATGGCTTCAGTGAATTATAGCTGTGGGTATGTAACACATGTGTACAATGAGTTTTGGAGTATTGTCTCTAGGCTTTTTTTTTTTTTGCCCATGTTGGATGAGAAACAAATGTTATTGCCATGGTATGAATGGCCGTGGGCATAGCTGAGCTCCTTCTATTGGGAACTTATTCCCTTTTATCTATATATGTTGACTGTTGTGTTTGACACCTTAACAGACAAGCAAGTGGAGGCCTTTGGCTCTGTCTGAAAATGGATCGCAAACCTCCCAGAAATTCCTTTAGCCTGCAGGAAAAAGGAAACCAAAACTATCGAGAAGCGGAATTGTACAATACTCTGACAGATTCAACATCCACACATCCACAATGCTGAACAGGGCATAATTGCAGTTTGGGGCCTACTTCCTCATACAAATACTAATGGAGGTTGTTGCAATTTGATTACCTCACTATTGAAATCCAATTTAGTTGTGTGTGCAACCACATCTTAGGTTCTTGAATGTTCTTTCATTAAATAGTTATTATTTGAAGATGTTGGTTGGCTTCCCCTTCTATTTGCACTTATTTTTATGATAAATAGATGGCGTGAATTTCAACTTTGACATACAATGTTCATCTACTGCAGAAGCTCAACCTCGTGAACAGTGTGTTATTTACTGGTGGATGGGCTAAAATTGGTTTATACTATATATGAGACTGTGCAGGAGATTTTCAAGGTTTTTAACTGTTTTTACGATTTATGTTATTTTTATTTTTCTGACCTGATATCCACATTAGTTTTAAAACAAGAAAGAAAGTGCCTTTTGTGAATTATGATTATTGGGAGCTACACATGACACACATGGACTATGGAATATGATGAACAAGGTATACTCCTTCAAAAGTTGAAACTCTCATTTTAACTGTGAATTAAATATGCATGTTGGTTCTAATCGATGGCTCCAAATTCTTAGGCTCCCTATTCTTGTTGCTGCGATTAGAAAAAAAAAAAACTAAAAAAACTAAAAAAAACTATAGCCCTGTCCTAGTTTCTGTTTATGTCTGAAATCGATAGAATAAAATCAAATGATACAAGAAAGATGTTATTCCTATAGATAAAAAAGAGAAACTATTATGAGGGAAAGGAAATTAAAGGATTCAGCGTTTGACCTATTATTATGTTTATTTTTTTTTTTTAAAAAAAAGCAAATTTGTTCACGGCTTCAATAAGGATGGGTTTTTCGTTCATGATATTGAAATATGTTTTTCTATGGCATATTGGGACATGGTTATTGTATTGCTTCTACAATTGTGATCCTCACATGAATTCTCTCTCGATTATTTCGTTTCAGCCTGTGCAGATCTAGATTGGACTTCTTGAGGTTAAATTTCTTATTAGTAATTGGTTTTCATATATGTAGGATGCCTTGAAATGTTGTTACTGGAGCTTGATACTGATAGCATCTGCGATAGATAATTTGTCAAGGCAATTTAGGGAACTGTTTACCGCATTTACATTTGCTATTCCATGATAAATTTGCATGTAACTTGTTGCAAATTACCTTGTTGTTTTTCTTCTTCTTCTTCTTCTTTTTCTTAGGTCTAGTGTTACTGGGATTATTTATTTCAAGTTTTGTGGAACTAATCATTATTGTGTAAAGTCAATGCATAAACGTGGTTGGTACAACATATAAATTTGCATATAACTTGCTGCAAATTGCCTTGTTTATTTGTTTTCTTCTTTATTTCTTATGTCCGGTGTTACTAGGATTTATTTATTTCAAGTTTTGTGGAACTAATCGTTCTTGTTTATGAAATCAAGGTTAAGTGGTTACTAACTTCGCTGTCAAATCGAGGTTTTGTCCATTAGGAATTTCAACTGTCTGTAACTCAGCGATACTGCCATTTCATATTTTTCTTAGAAAGCATTGACCTTTTACATGGCATATGAACCCGAGGAAACCTTGGGACCATGTCTTGTGTCCTTTCTTCCAGCGACGCAATTATTTATTTTATTTTAATGATGCTGGCCTGGAAGCAGCAGAAGATGGACGGGCAGTGTTATGTCAGGGTCCGCCAAGTACGCCGGCACCGGTGATGATGGGTGTGGCCATGACATTGTATTATTTGTGGAACCTAATGTTATGTAACAATTTGATTGAGTTAAACTTTAAATAGAATGTTGTTAACTGTTTTATTCGTATTGTAGCTTTCATGATTGATTGTTTCATGAGTGGATTGAATGAATGGATTTGTAGTTTAAATAAATATTTTTAAAAAATAAACATTTTTAGCCTTAATTTGTAACTGAGGCTTCGATTTAGCCTCGGTTGTTGAGAACTAAGGCCGAAATTCCGTGGCTAAAGGCTTTAGCCTCGGTTGTTGAGAACCAAGGTTAAAAATAGATTTAGCTTCAATTGGAGGCAACTGAGGCTAAAATTTGGATTTAGTCTCAGTTGGAAACAATGGAGGCTAAAATTTTAATTTAGCCTCGTTTTGAGAAAACTGAAGCTAAAAAGGTTCTTTTAGCTTCACGTGAATAACTGAAGCTATAAAAGTCAATTTAGCCTCGGTTGCTAAAACTGAAGCTAAAGCCTTTAGCCACGGGGGTTTCAACCTCGGTTTGGATAAATGAGACAAAACTAAGGCTAAAGGTTTTAGCCTCACTTTTTAACCTTTTTAGCCTCAGTTTTGAACCGAGGCTAAAGCCCCCTTTTCTTGTAGTGATATCATTCCGGATTCAAGACTAAGCAAAAATCCCGAAGTGTTTTTTCTGTCATCTGCACAACCAGCTCAATCACTATCAGTATAAGTCACAAGTTTAAAATCACTCACCATGCGATACCTGATTTTAAAGTTCAATGTGTCACGAATATATCATAGGACTCTTTTTGCTACTCCCATATGTTGTTTACTTGGATTTTGCATGAATCTGGATAGAAGGCTTACTGCAAAAATTATATCTGGCCTTGTATGAGTGAGATAGATCAGTCCACCAATCAAGCTTCTGTAGTCTTTTCCATGAGTTTTATCTACCCCATCTTCTAACATAAGTTTAAAATTTGTAATCATGAGAGTTTTTGCAGGATTACTATTAGTCATATAAAATCTTTTTGATATATCATGGGCATACTTTTCTTGACATACAAAAATACCATTGAAATCTTGAATAATTTGCATGCCTAAAAAATCATGTAAAAGGCCCAAGTCAGTCGTTTCGAATTTAGACATCATATTTTCTCTAAATTGCTTCATCAAACTTATAGAATTGCTTGTATATATTATATCATCAACATACAAGCAAACTATAAGGATTTCCCACTACAAGAAAACTCACTTTTATCGACGAAAATTTTCGTCGCTAAATCCAAAATTTTTGTACGTAAAAAGTTTTACTGACGAAAATTTTCGTTGGTAAAAGACCGATAGTAAAGGCTTTTACCGATGAAAAAAAAATTCGTCAGTAAAGGTAAGACTTTTACCGACGAATATTTTCGTCGGTAAAAAAAACTTTTACTGACGAATTTTTTCGTCGGTAAAAAAAAAAAACTTTTACCAAGAAATTTTTCGTCAATGTAAAAAAACTTTTACCAACGAATTTTTTCGTCGGTGTAAAAAAATATTTGTAAAAATCTTTTTCGTCGGTGTAAAAAAAGTTTTACCGATGAAATTTTTCGTCAGTAAAAAAATACAAATATTTCACAATACTTTTACCTACGAAAATTTTTGTAGGTAAAAACTGTGGCAAGACAAATGTGTTAAATGACTTTTAAGACTTTTACCTACGAAAGATTTCATAGTTAAAAGTCTCTCTCTCTCTCTCTCTCTCTCTCTCTCTCTCTCTCTCTCTCTCTTTCTCTCTCTCTCTCTCTCTTTTCTTTTTTCTTTTTCACTTTTCAGGCACAAAATTCCTGATACACTTGTTACAATATATTTCATCATATTCTTCCTGATATACACCTGTTATATAATATATTTCATCATATTCTTCCTGATATACACCTGTTATATAATATATTTCATCATATTCACATTCACATCCATCTAAACATAAACTACGTAAATTCATCCAAACATAAACTACATCCATCCATCCACACAAGGCCTCAACCTTTAACCGAAAGGAGTCCACATGTGATATTAGCTTTGGATAACTAAATAAGATGTTGATCGAAGTAAAAGGGGGAAATGTTAGGGCAAAAAATAAAAGAGTAGGCATTGAGGGATTGACAATAAAAATAGAGCACTAAACAACTAAACCAATACAGAAAAAAAAGAAATGCATATATAAATCCATTAAAATAATCTAAAGTAAAAAAATATATATAAAAAAAAAAAAAAGAACAGACAAACATAAAGAACATTCTCAAGTTGTATTTGCAGAAATAATAGAGAAAATGCATTAAGAAAATACTAATATGCAACCAATTATTCCAAGCTTTAACATCTCACTCAAGAAAAAGGCAAGGATCTATAGCAAGAACAACTGCAATGGGAATAAAAAGCTTGCATGGGAGAAGATAGCATACTAGGAATGAATGTAAAGCAAATTACAGCGAGCTTTCAAATCACCAAAGCAAGAACCAAGATCGCAAGGAAAATTTTCTAGAACGATTCAAAATAGAAAATCAAAACGAAAGAAGATATTAAAAAAAAAGATATTAAAAATACAAAGAGGCGAGAAAAGGTAAAAAGAGAAAAAAAAAAAAAAGAAAGAAACAAAGAGATCAAGAAAAATCGGAGAAATCAAGCACTAGACATCGAAAAGGGAGAAAATCGAATAAGACAAAGTACATTGGGATCTTAACAAAGAGAAATAAAAACACAGAAAAATAGATACAAACGAAATCGTCAAAAAAACACTGAGGGATTATTTAAGAAACGAGGTAGACATATATAAGATCTCAAACTAAGAACACGATTAGAAGCATTTAGGAGAAATGCATTAAGATAGAAACATAGCAAGACTTTGTTAAATAATCCCTCAGCGTTTTTTTAGCGAGACTTGAAATTTAGCTTGAAGAACAGACCACGGTGTGGTCTAGGACGGTTCAACTGAACTAGTGGCTAAAGATTTGAACTGACCAATGTAGTGGTCGAAATCGCTTTTTCTCTTCCTTTCTTCTTCTTTTGGGATTTTTCTATTATATTGTAATACTGCCAGAAATTGTGTAAAGAGTTCCATTTGGTGGGCCTTCGTGTTTGCTAAACGCAGACCCACACCAGGCTTGTCGTATCCTAGGAGCAATTTGCTTGTAACCTATCAGCATACTCAATTCGTTTGAGTAGGGGCAAATAACGCTTTAAGGACAGCGTTTTAGATGTGCTTCAGCCTGTCCATATTTCAGATTGTTTTGCATTTTTCAGATTCCATATTTTACAGAAAAAAATCATTATTCTGTAAATTCACAACAATCTTAAAGCATTATTCTGTAATGGAAGCCGACAGTGTTTCATCCATCAAGCTAATGAATCAGGACTTGATACGTCTTGATCGATTCGATGGAACCAATTTTACAAGATGACAAGACAAGCTGAAATTTCTTCTAACGGTGCTGAAGATCTACTACATATTAGATCCAAATTTGCAAGGGTTACCTGAAGCATCCGACAAAGACACACCTGAACAGGTGGCTGCCAGCACCAAACGAGCCAAATACGAACTCTTGTGTCGAGGACACATTCTGAACGCACTCTCCGACCGATTGTACGATCTATACCAATAGACGTCATCAGTAAAGGAGATCTAGACTGCTCTGGAGTTCAAATACAAGGCTGAAGAAGAAGGTACCAATAAGTTTCTCATCGCCAGGTATTTCGACTTCAACATGGTAGATAATAAACCGCTGCTGTCTCAAATCCAAGAACTGCAGCTACTAGTAAACAAAATCAAAGCCATCAAAATAGATCTTTCTGAATCATTCCAGGTCGGGGCTATAATCGCCAAATTGCCACCGATGTGGAAAGACTATAAAAAGAAGTTGCTGCATAAAACTGAGGACTACACACTGAAACAAATCCAGAAACACCTCAGAATTGAGGAAGAATCCCGTAACCGTGACGGAAAGAATGATAACAGGAATGCCTCATCTAAAGTACATGCAGTAGAGAACTCTAATAACAAACATCCCGAGAAGGACAATTCCTTGAAACCCAATAAAGGAAAATTCAAGAAAATTGCTTAAAAGAAGAATGGAAAGTTCAAAGTCCCATGCCATGTCTGTGGGAAAACCGGGCACTATGCTCGAGTATGCCGATATCGCAAATCTAAACAGGAGACAAGTGTAGTAGAAGAAGGTGATATAGTGGCCACGATCACTAAGGTGAATACCATCCAAGGCAAAGTTTCAGGTTGGTGGTATGATACTGCCGCTACAGTACATGTGTGCTACGACAAATCAGCCTTCAAAACCTATGAGGAATTGACCGATGGTCAAGAAGTCCAAATGGGTAATGAAGTTCGATCGAAGGTCGTCGGCAAAGGAACTGTTGAACTGATATTCACCTCTGGGAAGAAAGTGATTCTGACTAATGTACTGTACGTCCCAGACATGAGGCGAAACTTAGTTTCTGGGGATCTTCTGGGAAAATCAGGTATAAGGGTGGTGTACAAGTCAGGTAAACTGATTCTGTCTAAGAATGAGAATTTTGTCGGA
This sequence comes from Magnolia officinalis, assembly GCA_021015155.1. Taxonomy (NCBI): domain Eukaryota; kingdom Viridiplantae; phylum Streptophyta; class Magnoliopsida; order Magnoliales; family Magnoliaceae; genus Magnolia; species Magnolia officinalis. Next base: position 118,977,599 of record JAJHSJ010000002.1, on the reverse strand, counting down.
AAGGGATATGCTTGTAACGAGATGGTCAAGTTTTCTCTGAATGAAAGTAGCACTTCTGCGTATATGGTTAAATTCGCTGGACTGTGGCATTATAGAATAGCCCATATAAGGTATAATACCTTGAAGTTCATGGCTAAGAATGGTTTAATCTCATACACAAATAATGAAACCGATAAATGTGAAGTGTGTATACGATCTAAAATGACGAAGAAACCTTTTCTAAGTGTTGAAAGATCGTCTCAAGTATTGGATCTTATGCACAGTGATATCTGTGAGTTAAACGACATTCTTACTCGTGGAGGTAAACGGTACTTCATAACCTTTATAGATGATTACTCTAAATATGTGTATGTGTACCTATTAAAGAGCAAAGATAAAGCATTGAACATGTTTAAGATATATAAAACAGAAGTAGAGAATCAACTAAATAAGAAGATAAAAATTCTCCATAGCGATAGAGGAGGAGAATATTTCTCCAATGAATTCGATAACTTCTGTGAAGAACATGGACTGATACATCAATGTACAACGCCATACACACCTCAACAAAATGAAATAGTTGAAAGGAAGAATAGAACATTAGTAGAAATGGTGAACTCAATGCTGATAAGAACAAAGTTGTCACTAAGTCTATGGGGTGAGACACTGCTTGCAGCGTGTCATATTCTAAATAGAATATCATCTAAAAAGTATAAAATATCTCCATATGAAACATGGAGAGGCAGAAAACCTAACTTAGGATATCTTAAAGTGTGGGGGTGTCTTGCATAGTGCAGAACCCCTGATCCAAAAGGAACTAAGTTAGGACCAAGAGCTATTAAGTGCGTCTTCGTAGGATATACACAAAATAGTAAAGCTTATAGACTTCTAGACATAGAGTCTAATACAATAATAGAATCAAGAGACGTTAAGTTCTTTGAGAACTCACTATCCTTGGAGTCAAAGGATAATCAAATCCAAACTCCTGATAGAGAACCAGATAGCACAGCTCCACGGATAGTGGAAGCTCCTATTGAACCTCGTAGGAGTCAAAGAACAAGAATAGAGAAAAGTCTAGGAGATGACTACATAGACTCACAACACATCATTTTCCATCTTGTAGAAGCAGATAGAGAAAATGTTATAAGACAAATACCTATAGTGATGACTATATAAAGAAGATGATCCTAAAGCATATAAAGAGGTTATATCCTCTAGAGACACAACTTTCTGAAAAGAAGCTATAAATGATTAAATGAAATCCATAATGTCAAATCAAACATGGGAACTACTTAACTTCACTACAACAAATTAGACTTTTTGCAACGATTTTTTTAGCGACGAGTTTAATTTCATTGGGAAATGCAATTTTTTACAACGACATTTCAAGTCGTTGCAAAAAAATAGATTATTTACGATGATAGTTTAAATCGTCGCTAATAGTTAACTTTTTTGCGATGAGCTTCAATTATCGTCGCAAAACTTGTTGCAAAAAGTTTTCGTATGAATTTTTTACAACGATCTTAACCAGTCGTCGCTAATAACCACTTTTTGTGACAAATTAGGTGTCGCAAAAAAAAATAATTTTACGACAACACAAAAGTTGTCGTAAATAGTAGCTTTTGCAACGACTAGTTCAACCCATTGCAAAAAATACTAAATTATACTTTTTGCGACGAACGTAGTTTCATTGCGAAATATTAGAGTATTTGCAACAACATTGTAAATCATCGCAAATAGTCAACGTTTTTGCGACGAGTTATAATTATTGTCGCTAAAACGTTTCCCACCAATTTCTTTCTGGAAAATTACAGGCGGGAAAGACATTTCGCCACGTGTTTCTATGATCATCGCTAATGTCCACTTTATGCGACGAATTAAGTTTCGTGGCAAAACATTATTTTTTACAACGATACGAAAGTCGCTGCAAATAGTATGTTTTAGCGACGATCAGGTTAACTCGTTACGACAAATACAAACTGAAACCTTTTTACGACGAACGTAGTTTCATTGTAAAATATTAGAGTATTTACAACAACATTGTAAATCATTGCAAATAGTCGACGTTTTTACGACTAGTTATAATTATTGTTGCTAAAACGTTTCCCACCAATTTCTCCCGGGAAAAGTACATGGCGGGAAAGACGTTTTGTAACGCGTTTTTATCGTCATCGCTAATGTCCACTTTATGCGACGAATTGAGTGTCGTGGCAAAACATTATTTTTTGTCACGACACGAAAGTCGCTGCAAATAGTCTGTTTCAGCGACGACTAGGTTAACTCGTTGCGATAAATACAAATTGAAACCTTTTTCGACGAACGTAGTTTCATTGCAAAATGTTAGAGTATTTGCAACAACATTGTAAATCATTGCAAATAGTCGACGTTTTTGTGACGAGCTATAATTATCGTCGCTAAAACGTTTTCTACCAATTTCTCCCGGAAAAATTACATGGCGGGAAAGACGTTTCGCCACGCATTTATATGGTTATCGCTAATGTCCACTTTATGCAACGAATTGAGTATCGTGGCAAAACATTATTTTTTGTCATGACACGACAGTCGCTGCAAATAGTCTATTTTAGCGACGACCAGGTTAACTCGTTGCGATAAATACAAACTGAAACTTTTTGCGACGAACGTAATTTCATTGCAAAATGTTAGAGTATTTGCAACAACATTGTAAATCATCGCAAATAGTCGACGTTTTTGCGACGAGCTATAATTATCGTCGCTAAAATATTTCCCACCAATTTCTCTCGGAAAAATTACATGGCGGGAAAGACGTTTCGTCACGCGTTTCCATGGTCATCGCTAATGTCCACTTTATGCGACGAATTGAATGTTGTGGAAAAATATTATTTTTTGCCATGACATAAAAGTCGCTGCAAATAGTCTGTTTTAGCGACGACCAAGTTAAGTCGTTACGACAAATACAAACTGAAACTTTTTGCGACGAACGTAGTTTCATTGCAAAATAGTCGAAGTTTTTGTAACGAGCTATAATTATCGTCACTAAAACGTTTCCCACCAATTTCTCCTGAGAAAATTACATGGTGGGAATGACGTTTCACCACGCGTTTCCATGGTCATCGCTAATGTTCATTTTATGCAACGAATTGAGTGTCGTGGCAAAATACTATTTTTTGCAACTACACAAAAGTCGCTGCTAATGGTTTGTCTTAGCGACGACCAGGTTAACTCGTTGCGACAAATACAAACTGAAATTGTTTGCGACGAATATAGTTTCATTGCGAAATGTTAGAGTATTTGTAACAATATTTTAAATCATTGCAAATAGTCGACATTTTTTAACGACGAGTTATAATTATCGTCGCTAAAACATTTCCCACCAATTTCTCCAGAAAAAATTACATGGTGGGAAAGACTTTTTGCCACGCGTTTCTATCGTCGTCGCTAATGTCCACTTTGTGCGACGAATTGAGTGGCGTGGCAAAACATTATTTTTTGCAACGACACAAAAGTCGCTGTAAATAGTTTGTTTTAGCGACGACCAGGTTAACTCATTGCGACAAATACCAACTGAATCTTTTTGCGACGAATGTAGTTTCATTGTGAAAGGGTAGAGCATTTGCAATAAAATCTTAAATTATTTGCATGTGTACTTTTATGAATAGTTTTCCTATCTGTTTGTGTGCTCATCAATTAAACAGTGGAAACCAACGTATATTGCCTCATTAAGTTCCTGATCAACGATCGAACAGTGCACATTACTGATGATCGGTCGATCAACTTCCTAATCAACAAATCGGACGACACGAAGTGTTGTTGAACATCTGATGAACCTCTAATTAATGATTGAACGGTACAAACCAACATAAATCTTGTTATCAATTCCCCTATTGACAATGGGATGGTGCACATCGACAATCGCTTGATCGACCTCCAATCAACAATCGAACAATATATAGAAAGTGTTGTTGACCATCCGATCAACCTCCAATCCTTTATCAGATGGTGAAAATCATCATGCATCACTTCATTAAGTCTCCAATCAACAATCGAATGTTACACATCACCGACAATCACAAGATCAACCTCCCAATCAATGATCGTACAACATAAAGTACTTTTGACCATTAAATCAACCTCTAATCATCGATTGAATGGTGGATGGATGGGATGGATGGATGGTTGGATGGATGGATGTTTGGACGATTGGATGAAATAGTTGGATGGATAAATGGGATGCTTGGATGGTTGGTTGGATGAATGGTTGAATGGGATGGTTGGATGGATCAATATGTGAATAAATGGGATGGATGGACCGATGAATGAGATATTTGGGATGGATTGATGGGATGGATGGATGTTTGGATGGGATGGTTGGATGGTTAGATGGACAGATCTGATGATTGGATGGACGGATGGATAGATTGATCGATGGGATGGTTGGATGGGATGGTTAGATGGACGGATATTGATAGAATGATCAATGGGATGGATGGATGTTTGGATGGGATGGATAGATGATTGGATGGTTGGGATGGGAATGGATGGGTGGTTGTTTGGATGGATAGATGATATTGATGGATGGATGTTTTGATGATTGGATGGAATGAATGGATGGATGGGTTGGTTCGATGGATGGTTAGATGGATAGTTGAGATAGATGGATGAATGGATGGATGGGATGGTTGAATGGATGTATGGATGGATGGATGGGGTGGTTGTATGGATAGATGGCATGGATGGATGGATGTTTTGATGATTGATGGGATGATCAGATGTATGAACGAGATGGTTGGATGTTGTGGTTGGATGGATGGATGCATGGATGGATGTTTGGATGACTGGATATATAGATGGATGGAATAGTTGAATGGATGGATTGATGGATGTTTGGATGATTGTATGAGATGAATGGATGGTTGGATGGGGGATGCAATGGTTGGATGAGGGATCAGATGAATGAGGCTCCGATGGGTCACTAAGGGACCAACAATATGTATGAATTCTATCCACACCGCCCATCCAATTATACGTATAATTTTATAGTATGACCCCAAAAATAACGAAGATCCACGGCTCAAATGGACCACAAAGTGGGGATTAAATTCCTACCATTGAAAAATTCTTGGGGGCCACAAAAGTTTTTGATTAAGATGATATTTACTTTTTCACTTCATCCAGGTGTATATGACAATATCAACAGGTTGGATGACAAATAAACAATATGGTGGACCCTAAAAAGGTTTCAATGGTGGCCATCCTTAGCACCATTTCCTGTGGTGTGGTCCACTTGATACGTAGATATGTATTTTTTTAATCTACTATAATCTAAAATGATATGAAAAATGGATGGACAGTGTAGATACAATTCATACATCTCTCCGAATTGATGGACGGTATGGATACAAAACACACATCATGGTGGAACACATATAACTAGTGACGCCACTTCAGTATGAGTCTTGCGGAAACAGATTGGCTACTCCATATATATTTCATCCATGCCGTCCATATATATTTTTTTTTATATCATTTTATGATATGAGATGAAAAAATGAGGTATATCCCAATTTAAAGTGGACCACATTACAGAAAACAGTGTTGAATGAACGTCGACCATTAATTTTTTTTTAGGGGCCATAAAAGTTTTGGATCAAGCTGATCTTTGTTTTTTTTTTTTTCCCTTAATCTGGGACTGTATAACCTAATCAACAGATTGAATGTCAAATAAACAGTACAATGGGCCTTAGGAGGAATTTATGTTGCATGCCTTGCTAAACTCTCCATTGTTTATAAGATCATCCAAATGTAATTAAAATTTGAAGCCCATTAGGGCACCCATAACACCTGAGAATTTGGGAGCCGAGTTCCTACACGACCCCTGAAAACCCGGGGTGTTACACTATTGTTTTAATGTGGTGTGGTCCACCTGAGATTTATATCACTCTCATTTTTGGGATCAAGCCCTAAAATGATATTTAAAAATGGATGAACGGAAACGAATTGGCTACTCCCCCTGCCACTAGCCCGTTGGCTGATGGTCTGTGCTCTGTGGGCCCCACCATGGTGTATGTGCTTCATCCATGCTGTTCATCTATTTTTATAGATCATTTTTTGGCTTTATCCCATAAATGAGAGGGATATAAATCTCGGGTGGACCACACCACAGGAAAATATTAGTGATTGGATATCCACCATTAAAATCCTCCTATGGCCAACTATACTGTTTATTTGACATCCAATCTGTTGATTAGGTCATACAGATGTAGATGAAAGGAAAAAAACAAAGATCATCTTGATCCAAAAATTCTATGGCCCCCAAAAAGTTTTTAACAGTCGACGTTCATTCAACACTATTTCCTATAATGTGGTCCACTTGAAATTGGGATATACCTTATTTTTGGTCTCATACCGTAAAATGATGTAGAAAAATAGATGGATGGCATGGATAAAACATACATCATGGTGGGGCCCACAAAACACCAACCATCAGCCATTCGCTGGTGGTAGGGGGAGTAGTCAATCCGTTCCCACTACGGACGTGGGTTCTGGAGAAGCCTTCAATAAGAAGGGATGCTAGGTGGGGCTCACCGTAATGTCTGTGAGAATTCATCCCATTCATCCGTTTTGTAGATACATGCCACCAAAAATAAGTTGATTCAAAACTCAAGTATGCTAAATGAGAGTAAACTGTGGAGATTCGGTAAACATTGTTGAAACATTCATGCAGCCTCATAAGCTTTTCATTAGGTTAATTTTTTAGTGATTTCACTTTATCTCAATGGGAATGATTTAATAGTTTGGATCGCATATAAACATCAAAGTGGAGCCCAATAAGGTTTCAATGGTAGGAAACTATATCCATATTTCCATCTCGCAAGGCCCACTTAAGTTTTAAATTTGCCTATTTTTTTTAGTAAAATGTCCTATAATGATCTTTCAAAAAAGATGGACAGGATGGATTTATCCAAAACATCACAGTGGGCCCCACCTAGCATCCCAGCGCATTAACCCCGTGCGAAAGGCTTTCGCACAGAACGCGTGCCTGGCAATCACGTCCTCACCAATTTCAATGTTGTGATTAAACCATCACACACGACCACTTTCCGCCTAAATTCCTCCTCACCAGGACCTTATTAGATATTGATGGTGCTTTAGGGGCTCCATGGGGCCCATTGGAATATATGTGTTTGATCTAAGCCACCCATCAATTCTAACCATCCACTGTGTTGTCCTCCTTTGAAAGTTAAATGCCCTAAAATTCAGGCCTAATCATAAAGAACATTGTCCTACCATTTTACTAGTCCAAATATGTTGATGAAATTCCATTTAGCGACAAGCATATCACGTGTTTGATAAAATTCCTGAAACAGATGTGTGTATTTTTTAGGCACTGCATCATTTTTGTATGCAAGGATTGGAGACATTTGAATTTTGATTAATCTGCCCCCTTACAATTTCTTGATTTGGAGGATAAATTCTCATTATCCAAGATTGGAAAAAGAAGAAGAAGAAGAAGAAAAATGGAGATGTAAGATGTATTCTGGTGGATAAATTCTCATTATCCAAGATTGGAAAAAGAAGAAGAAGAAGAAAAATGGAGATGTAAGATGTATTCTGGTGGTTCTAAATTGAGTTGTGATGGGTCCAGCAATGTTTTTTTCTCTCTCTAAAAAAAAAATCATTTTGCTCCAGCATAATGGTTGGTCTTATTAGAAAATTATTTTTAACGGTGGACGACCAATAACTATTGTTTTCACATTGTGTGGTCCACCCAAGATTTAGTTCAGCCTCATGTTTTGGAATCAATGATAAAATTATCTTAAGAAATGGATGGACGGCATGGATGAAACAAATAGATCATGGTGGGCCCACCGAGCCATACTAGATACAAAGCTCAAGTCACCGCTTTTAATTTACATTGAAAGAATGTGAGTTTTCTATTTAATTTAAAATAATGGTGACTCATTCATAACAATAGTGGCAAAGATCTAGAGTTATCCGGACCATCCAAATAATCAGTCTAGCTGTAAATGGTAAATATTTATACATTTTATTATATAATATAATCTTAACCATCCAGAAAATGGTCTCATGCATGTACAACTGTTAATATAGCTTGTGTTATAAATAATGGAAAACTAACATAAATCGGATTTAAAGTTATTATCATATCCAAAAGAGGATTTCAGTGAGCGCCATTTCATCTTCCATACAAAATCCTTCGAGCGCCATTTCCATCGAGCGTCATCTTCCATCGCTCGCCAAGGACTCCCCATGTATGCCCTAACCCCTCTTTTTCCTTTTTTCTTCTTCTTTCTGGAAATCCTTTTTCCTCAATTTCGATTTTTCCGCAGTCACCGTGAACGAGATCGAGGCCCTGTATGAGCTGTTCAAGAAGCTGAGTAGCTCCATTGTCAACGACGGCAGCATACATAAGGTAAGGTCCTCTTGTTGGGCCCACACCTCTTTCCTTCTGATTTCTGGAAGCTTCTTTATGTGGTTGGGTTGCAAATAGGATTGTTGGTTTTCTCTCATCTTCAATGCGATTGTTGCCCACAATGACTCGTACGCATTTTTGTGAGGGCGGAGAATCAATGGTGTCCCATCTCATGGTAATTTTATTTTTTTAAAGGGTGGAAAACTAAGGGCTTGTTTGGGAGCGTGGATTTGAAACCCCCTGGATTCGCAACCCCCAGGATTGGAAACCCCCTCGATTGGCAATCCTCTCGGTGTGTTTGGCACCCTGGAGTGTGAATCAACTTTAATTCAAAAATACCTATACATGGCATATATGCAGGGGTTTGAATTTAATCACTAAATCAACTTTAATATCCCCAATTAGTGAGATATATAATTTTTAACACTATGGTTGTGATAAGCCTGCTAAAATATCTATTTTGCCTAAAAATGATGAAATTCCAAGTCTTAGATGGACCGCAAGCACAAGATCATGTCTGAGTGACTAACCAACGATTTTTAATCGTTGATTAATATGGACAATGTTTGGATGGTATTGGATAATATTTGGACGGTGCTGATCTACATGAACAATGTTTGGACGGTGCTGATCATCGTTAGTGGGCCATGTGCCCAGTAGAATGATAGTGTACAGTGACATACATTTATACCTGCAACTATTGAAATGATTCCGGGTGTCATCCAAGCTCTCACCGTGGATTACAAACCCCCTCAAAGAGGGGATTGGAAACCCCCTGGATTGGCAATGATCTAGAATGTTGATGTGATGGGCCCTATTCTAAACAAGTGATCACTCGAAAGTGCATGTTGAAAGATCTGAACCTTTTGTTCCCCGGTCTATCGTCAGTTATTGAATGTGGAACACCAGATTCTCTCTTAACTATCTTTAAATCTGGAGATTTTTGGGGCATCCTTTATCCATGATGAGCCTCATATCAATGGTCAAGACATAATTGTGCTAGTTGGTTGATACTCAAGCATTTCTATTTACAAAATTTTGTGTTATAATATAAACTTCACGCAGAAATGCTAGAAGCATCCATAGATTTGGCACTGCCATTGCAGCTGAAGACTTGATATCACCACCTGTTCAAGTAGAGCATACCCAACTGCTAATCAATGGGCAATTTGTGGATTCAGCATTAGGTCTGTCCTTCAAATCATGGAATTACTTGAGCTCAATCTGGATGTTGCTTTGTTATCCGCAACTACGAATCTAACCCACGCTCTAATCTCACCACCTTTAGCAGACACATATAATTGCAACTTTGGTACCTTACCTGACCTAATTTTTTGTAAATGCAGACCTTCCAGTCAAACCTGAATCTCCAACGGAACCTGATTACAAGGTGTACTTGCATAGGGTTGGTAGAGCAGGACGTTTCGGTTGTAATGGTGAGTTTATTATTATTATTTTTTTAAAAGTCTGTTTAAGCTGTCTATTTTTGGTTTTAGTGAAATAACTAAAAATAGCAGTCGATATTTTAAATACATTGAACACTGTCAATAGATGGCATGAAATGCACCAAGAAGATCAATCCCTCTTGCAGTTGTTTTGGTCAGCTAATGAAGTTACTGCTGCAAACTGTTATAATGGCCATTGTAACTGTTCTCCTTTGTGAGATTTGGTTTGCCCAATGGGTGGATTCCATTGTGTAAGTGTCCTGGCCTAAGAATTTAGCCAATCAACGAATCAGTTAGGCTCCCATGCATGTATCAGATGCACTAGTATTGTTGGATGGTTGTTTTCTTGGACCACCAAACACACAATGAACCCTGCCTTATGGATGGCTTGGATCTCCCATCTGTTCCGGGCTGGCATGTCTTGCAGTTTCTAGTCCACAAAAGTAGAATTAGTAAAATCTCTACTCAGAATAGTAATAGCCAGTGCTTTATAGTATCCTGATTAAATACCAGTGATCAGATAATGGGGCCTACCACCTAATAAGAAGCTGGAGGCCCTCAGTTCCATACTCTCTTTTTTTGGATTGACCCATGGTCTGAACTTGAGAGGTCCCACCGCACATATTGCATACACACCCATAAGATCAATAGACACTACAGCATTATAACTGCCACTACAAATCAGGTACAGAGAGTCATATCCTCTTTTCTTCTCTTTCTTTATTCCATTTGCACCCAAAAACCAAACTAGGCCTATGTTGGAGGTGCCTTCAATAGTGTATAACCATTCACAAAAAACCTCAAGATCACAAAAGTGGACTTGAATAGCTGATGCTACTGCAATTCATGTTATCACAACAATATCCTAAGGTTCTAATATATATCAACACTCAAAAGATAATACTGACATTTCATTTATTGCCATAAATTCTAGTGCATGAAAGTGTCACAAAGGAGTCCTTAAAATTTTTGAGAAATTTCTTGTCCTCCTGTTCAGGCCTGTTAATTATCAATGGTTACCCCATTAACGCCATTAGGTTGTCCTCATTTTTGGACCCAGAGCCGTGAGGACTTTCCTTCGTCATGAGTATTACAAAGTTGTCGTGTCTTTTGCGAGGAAGGCCAAAGATTTGGCTGTTTTCTTGCTAAAGGTGGTGTCTCTACTGGGTTGCTTCTTGTGAACTCGATAATAACCACTTTATTTGTATTTGCTATTTTCATTTTCTTAATAAATTGTATTCCATCCAAAGAAAAAGAAAATTTCTGGAGTGTCAAGTGTTCGAATAAACTTACCAATATCATTGTGTCCAATGATCTGCATAGAAGTTGCAAGCAGGCTAACAGTCTCGTTTCATAATGACAGCTTGCTTGGGAACACCAATCTGTCGGGACATATTCCGGATTTCAGCCCATTAAGGAGGCTGGATAGATTGTAAGTTTGTGGGGTTTCTCCATTTTCTTTGTTTGATCGTTGTGCTTATTTTCTGATTTTATATTATCTTTTCTTCAAGGCATTTTCAGGAATTAGAATTCTTCTTAAACCAACACTTACTTGAGGATTACCTTCTCATGTATACAAGAACCGCCCCTCCAATATCTCTCACATTCCATGAGGAAATCTCTAGACAATCATTCTCTTCAAAACCACGTAGAAAGCAATGAAAATATACTTAAAGTTCTTAACACATGGTAGAAATTTTGACAATTGTTGTACATCTGAAGACAATGGGCAGGTTGTTAAAGTAGACAATCAGAGGGAAACCACATCTGAAAAGATGGTAAGATCTTACTGGTGTGCATTCATTCATGTAGACACAAGTTCTTAACACATGGTAGAAATTTTGACAATTGTTGTACTTAGTATTAAAAACTGAATTTTTGTCACAGGGTTTTGAAACCATTCGGATCCTTTTAGATGCCACCTTGAAATGTAGATTAATCACATGTATGAGGAGCGCAGGCTGCTTGTGGCCCAATCATGTGGAGAACTACCCCAAGATACATGACTATCTCATTTTATCCATTGTGGCCCAATCATGTGGAGAATTTTCTTTGCACTATATGCAGGGTAATGCTTCAATCGTAAACAAGAAATACGCTTGTTAAAAAAATAAGCGTTTAATCATTAAAGAGGGAGTGGGAGAGTCATTTGTGTGCGCCCAACCCATTCTTAGTGTGACAATAGAATTCTGTACAATCGTCCAGCTTTCATATATAATGGTGCTGCTCGTGGAAAAGCACTGACTTCACCAAATTAACTTAATTGAGTTTTGTTAGAATATTTCTTAATAGTTAATCTAATCCATTACTGGATTCCTATTTCAGTTTTAATATGTTGCTGGTAATCAAACTAGACGAACACAAAATTCCATAGAGAGGCCTAAGGATTACTGTTGCAATGCATCAGGTCAATATACCTATACAGCAAAGCTATGCATTGGAGACAAGGATCCACAGGTACGACGTTTCTATGCTTAGGATTAGCACGGTTACGGAATTCAACTACTTGTGGTAACTGTTTATTGTCATGTGTATGCTAATTTCAAGGCCTCTGGCACATACATATTTCGACTAGATGGCGCTCCTCAAACAGCTGCTTCAAGATCGGCAATCCAGCTGGTTTCCAGTTTCTTGTTCATCGTAAATTGCTGAATAATGACTTGAGAAAATTGAAACCATTAAAAAGTAGTGTTGGTTAGCTTGTTTGTGGTTTTAAGGTTACTAAACCTTGAATGTAATATCATTCGACTGTAGGTACCCTTGAAGATTGTGTGAGGACCTCTAGTTGATAAAGTTCATCAACAATTCAATCTTTGGATTTATCAGGTTCTCTACCTTTTATTCACCTATCAAATGGCCATTTTATCAAGATTAATTTATGATGTACCTTAATAAGATTCATTATTCAAAAACATCTCTAGTGTTTCAGAGTCACAAAAATTTATCTCATTTTATTTAAATAATTTAGAAATCATTTCATTATATAGTTCTTTTAGAGACCTCTAAACCCGAGATGGTGAGTAGAAACATCTAACACAATCATTTCTTTGAGTCTCAAGTCAACGCATGATATGATGGAAGAATCAACCAAGTAATTTTACATGTAGTAGTAAGGGATGCAAGAGAGTGTGCAGTAGAGCCACCTCCAAAACATACGGGACCATGAAAATATATTATAAGATATTAGGACTTTTGATGAGACTACAACGGAATAAATATAAATATAGTAATGTTTTTCCGTCATTGTTTCTCATGGTTTATTTTTCAAATGTTTGCAGCTATCTCGATACACTAGTCATGTTGAATTGTGTTGGAAGATATCAACAACGATATAGAACTGAGAGATGTTTGCTTTAGCTACCCTGCAAGACTTGACATTCATGTATTTTCTGGGTTCTCGTTGCATGTTCCGAGCGGCATAACTGTGGATCTAGTTGGAGAGAGCGGCAGTGGAAAGTCGACAGTGATCAGCCTGTTGGAGAGGTTCTATGACCCCCAAGTTGGTGAAGTGCTCATAAATGGCATCAACTTGAAGAAGCCGCAACTTGTTAGCCAAGAGCTCATCTTATTCACAACTATTATAAAGGAGAATAATGCATATGGTAAGGCGGGTGCTACATTGGAAGAAATTAGAATAGTAACTGAGATTGCTAATACTGTAAGATTTATAGACAAGATGCCACATGTCACTTGCTTGTACTTTTTTTTTTTTGTTTTTTGTAAATTAATTCATACTACTCTCTCAAAGATGTTGTAGGTAGAAGGCTAGGAAAGGAAGACATTTGTAGTTTGTTTTGGTAAATTAATTATTTTGTTGATATTATGCTGATTATTATCTTGATGAATGTTAAATTGGTGAAATATGCACAGGTTCAATAATTTAAAACTAAATTTAGCCTCACTTGATGCTGACAAAGGCTTTTGCGACGATTTTATGATTTCTTTAGTATAAGTGGACTCGTCGCAAAGCGTCTTTATTCGCGACGAGTTTTATGTTTAGCGACGTTTTACGATATGTAATGACAACGTGTAAACTTGTCGCAAATAAGCTATATTTAGTGACAATTTATTAGGTCGTCGCAAATAATTAGTATTTGCAACAAAATTGGCGACAAGCAACACTCATCGCAAAAAAGCTTTTGCGACAAGTGTAAGGTTATTAGCGACGATGAAGACTTGTCGCAAAACGTCTTTATTCGCAACGACTTTCATATTTAGCAACGTTTTACGATATGCAATGGCGACTTGTAAAATCGTCGCAAATAAGCTATATTTAGTGACGATTTATTAAGTCGTCGCAAATAATTATTATTGGCGACAAGCCACACTCGTCGCAAAAAACTTTTTTGCGATAAATTTGGGTTTGTTAGCGACAACGAGGACTCGTCGCAAAATGTCTTTATTCGCGACGAGTCTTATATTTAGCGACATTTTACAATATGCAATGACAACGTGTCAACTCGTCGCTAATTAAATATATTTTGCGACAAGTTAGTAGGTCGTTGCAAATAATTAAGTTATTGGCGACGGGTTATTTGTTAGCGACGACGAGGACTCGTCGCAAAACGTCTTTATTCGCGACGAGTCTCATATTTAGCAACATTTTACGATATGCAATGGCGACATGTCAACTTGTCGCTAATTAACTATATTTTGCAACAAGTTAGTAGGTGGTTGCAAATAATTGAGTTATTGGCGACGAGTTGCCGTTTTCGTCGTTAAATAGAATTAGTGACGCCGTATCTGCATCAAACGTGGCGACGAGCAAAACTCGTCACTAAAAGCTTTTAGCGACGATGAGGACTCGTCGCAACACATCTTTATTCGCGACGAGTCTCATATTTAGCGACGTTTTACGATATACAATGGCGACGTGTCAACTCGTCGCTAATTAACTATATTTTGCGACAAGTTATTAGGTCGTCGCAAATAGTTGAGTTATTGGCGACGAGTTGCCGTTTTCGTCGTAAAATAGAATTAGTGACGCCGTATCTGCATCAAACGTGGCGACGAGTATAGTCGTCGCTAAAAGTTTTTAGCGACGAATTTGGAGTTTTTAGCGACGAGTTGACTTGCCGCAAAAAGACTGAATTGTTGTAGTGCTTATCTCCAGGTTCTAGACCCATAGGTTGCAAGTGGATATTTAGGAAGAAATATCACACTGATGGGACTATCCAAACCTTTAAAGCTCGATTAGTAGCTAAGGGTTTTAGACAAAAAGAATGGATAGATTACTTTAACACATACTCTCCTGTAGCTAGGATAACATGCATTAGGATATTGTTTGCGCTATCTCTATACATTATCTTCACATCCACCAAATGGATGTAAAGACCGCATTCCTGAATGGCGACCTCAATGAGGAGGTATACATGGAACAACCTGAATGAAAACAAAGTATGTAGATTAGTCAAATCATTGTATGAATTAAAACAAGCACCAAAATAATGGCATAAGAAGTTTGATTCTAAAATACTATCTCATGGTTTCATGCATAATGTAGCTGACAAATGCATATATTCTAAAGTAAATGGTAGTTGTATCGTTATTATTTGTCTATATGTTGATGACATGTTAATAATAAGTAATAAAATGAAAGGTGTGACTGAAACAAAAAGGTTTCTATCTTCCGTATTTAAAATGAAGGACCTTGGACAAGTTGATACCATCATAGATATCAAAGTTAAAAAATATTGTGGGGGTTATGCTTTGTGTCAATCTCATTATATTAAGAAGATATTAAACAAGTTTAACCATCTAAATATAAAAGAAGCAAAGACCTCATTTGATCCAAGTATCAAGCTAAAAGAAAATACTGGAAGAACCGTTGCACAATTAGAATATGCGAGTGTTATAGGGAGTCTTATGTATACTATGCAATGCATTAGACTTGATATCGCATATGCTGTGAGTAAACTTAGTAGGTTTACTAGTAACCCCTGTACTGAATACTGGAATGCAATCGGTAGAGTCTTTGGTCACTTAAAAGCAGCCAAAGACCTAGGATTATTTTATTCAGAATTTCCTGCCGTATTGGAGGATATACCGATGCGAACTGGATATTGAGTGTTGGGGACAACAAGTCTACTACAGGGTGGGTATTTACCGTAGGAGGTGTAGTTGTATCTTGGGGATCCAAGAAATAGACTTGTATAACGCACTTGACTATAGAGTCTGAATTCATATCCCTAGTTGCAACAAGTAAAGAAGCTGAGTGGCTAAGGGATCTTCTATTAGAAATTCCTTTCTATGTAAAGCCTATATCGGCTGTGTCACTACATTGTGATAGTGAAGCCACATTAGCTAGAGCCTATAACGACACTTATAATGGTAAGTCTAGACATATCAGTCTTCGACATGATTATGTCAGACAATTGATTCGAGATGGAATCATTGCTACTTCCTATGTGAAATCTCGCAATAACCTAGCAGACCCTTTCACTAAACCTCTACCGAGAGAGGTAGTAAAGGCTACATCTAGAGGAATGTGGTTGAAACTCTTCAACCAAAGTTCCACCAGTGATGGTAACCCAACCTGAAGTTAGAAAATCTCTAATTTTAGGTTTAATGAGTAAAAATAAGTCACTGATATATGGAAAGTTTTTCAGCACTAAATTAATAAAACCTCATCCATAATAGATAAGTGCTGAGCGTTACGAAAGAGGGTTGAGTTTGAGAACTCTTAATGAAATCTAGTCTATAGGACAAGTGTCTTATAGTAACGGAGACACTGAAAGGATTTCACCTATATGAACGTAGAGATGGTGCCGTCTCTCATGAGACTTAGGAGTTTCTCTCGGGATCATTCACGAATTAGGATAAGCACATGGCGATTAAATGTGCTGAGCAAGATTGTAGGAACTCTAACAAACACATAGCGAATATGTGTGTGGTTTCTCCGACTTTGTTATCTAGGAATAACTGGTTTAACGCTACGGTTACCAGTTATTTTGACAGAGTTTTGAGATACTTACACTAAGGAAAGATTAAAATCAAAAGATATCTTTCTTTATGCATATAAGCTGATTATTTTGGCAGAAATGTTTAACCGAGAAAATATATTTTTAAAAATCAAGTGGGGGATTGTTGAAAAATATTGATTTTAATAAAATATATTTTAATAATAAAAATAATATATAATATATATTATTTTGTTTGGAACACCGTTTTGTGGGTTTTTTGGAATAGTCCCACATGGGAAAGGGAAGAGAAAAATCTGTGGTTTATATGATAATAGTGGAGTATTATAATATTTACCTACCTAGTCCGTGGACTATGGTTACGCACTGGAACACCCGCGCGCGCACTTGCGCTCGGGCATGGGCACGGGCTCGGTCTCGGTCTCGGTCTCAGACTCGGTCACGGGCTCGGAGCGAGGGCGTGGGCATGTGAGGCAGTGTAGCTGTAGAGGCGCTAGTGACGCACTTTGCACTTCGCACTTCGCACTTCACACGTCCGCATCGTGTCGCTCCTTCGCGACCTTGAGTGAGATGTGTGCGACTAAGTGACTATGGCGGGTGGCTGGTTAGCAAAGAGACTAAAGGACTGAGAGAGAAATCTCTCAGTATAAATAGAAGGACTGAAAAGAGCTGTTGTAGCAGAAACTGTAACAGCTGAGCCATTAGTGCAGGGTCCAGCTGTAACTGCTGCATGGCTAGCCCAATAGCTAGAAAACGGCTAGCTGTTGTCTCACAACAGTCCGCATGCACCAGATTAATGGCCCATACACAACAGTCAGAAAACGACCATTAAACGGCTAGTTTTCCAACTGCCGGAAATGACTTAATGGAATTTAAGTCTCTGGACCATAACCTCCTAGCCACCATAGCCTATAAATAGAGGATCTGAATGGGTTTCCAAACAATCTCAACCCACTCCAGCAAACCAATACGAATTGAGACAGCCTGCCCCTCTCCGCTCATATACTTTAGTGCTTCTAGCAACATAGCAAGACTTGAACTTCAGCTTGAAGAACAGACCAACGGTGTGGTCTAGGACAATTCAACTGAACCAGTGGCTAAAGATTTGAACTGACCAATGTAGTCGTCGAAATCACTTTTTCTCTTACTTTCTTCTTCTTTTGGGATTTTTCTATTATATTGTAATACTGTCAGACATTGTGTAAAGAGTTCCATTTGGTAGGCTTTCGTGTTTGCTGAACGCAGACCCACACCAAGCTTGTCGTATCCTAGAAGCAATTTGCCTGTAACCTATCAGCATACTCAATTCATTTGAGTAGGGGCAAATAACGCTTTAAGGACAGCGTTTCAGACGTGCTTCAGCCTGTCCATATTTCAGATTGTTTTGCATTTTTCAGATTCCATATTTTATAGAAAAAATTATTATTCTGTAAATTCACAACATATATATATATATATATATATATATATATATATATATATATATATATATATATATATATATATATAAGGTGCAACCAAACACGCTACAAAAACTTCTTTTAATAGAGCAAGCCATAATTACAACTATTATTTTTTTTACTAGGAATCCATTGTACATGCATCGCATTCTCATAAAATTAAACTGAATATGTAATACAGGGAGACAGGGAAGTCTCTGAGAGAGAGAGAGAGAGAGAGAGAGAGAGAGAGAGAGAGAGAGAGAGAGATCTAATGAACAAGATGAACGGGCCCACTTGTATTTCTAGAAGACCTTATGAGCTCCACTTTAATGGGCCCCACTTGGGTTTCATTATCTTCCAATGATATCCCTTTAGTTTCAGGTGTGAAAAAATAGGTGAAGACAGCCCCTGTAACACCAACACCACCTAGAATCATCAAAGAACGGTGCATACCAATCCCAGGCTTATAACCAGGGTTTGTAATATCTTTCTTATCGCTACTTTGAGAGGCCCAAAAGAATCCAATAGTCCCTGTGATGGCCCCCAATTTCCCAGCAGCCCCACTTATACCATGGCATGTTCATCGGAACCTCGCCGGGAAGAGCTCTGCCGGCACGATGAATGTGGTTGTGTTCGGACCTAAATTTGAGAAGAAGAACATGAGCCCTAGGAGAATGTAGAACCCCACGTCTAGTTTCTTGTACCAATGATTGTCATACAGGCCACCTATGACAAACAAGCAAATGGACATGATGAGGAAACCCATGATCTGGATCTTCACTCTCCCCACACGATCGATGAAAAGGACAGCGGCCCAGTATCCGGGGATCGTCGAAGCTATGGCGATGATCGCCTGGAGTTCCGCGACATGGAAGGCTGCATGATAGGCATTAGGTGGATCTTTCTTGTTCTCAAACTCAGCTTTATAGATTAGTGACTGTAAAAGGTTGATCGTGTAGAAAATTACATCGACCAGATACCATGTAGTCGCAGAGGCGAATAGATTGCGTCCATGCTGACGGAAGAACTGCTTAGAGAAAAGGCCGTAGGACGGTTGTTCCGGCGGGCAATCGGACTCTTCTGCAAGCTGAGGTTCTGGCCGGGAATCCGACTCTTCTGCGATCTCACGCAGCGACCTGTCGAACACCTTCTCCATGTCTCTGATTGCTTGTGGGATGTTATTCTCTACCAATGCCGTGTATCTGCAAAATTAAGTTTTGTTATTTAAGTTTTGCTATTAAAGAATCTTGATCTCAACCATTGGTAGACAGGAGATTGTGTACAAATGGCTTCCACCCATCAATTTCATGGTGGGCGGGAATCTAGATTCACATTCAAAGTAGGATTGTTGGGTGTCCTACTTCGAGTGTGTGTAGAAATTCCCAGGGCAATCTCCTCTTTGGTTATTGGAACATGGTCAAGTTGCGGTCATATAGTTGAGCTAATACACTTTTAAATCAACATATGAGACATGTTCCACTTCTATGTGCCTGCGTAGAAGCATCACACGAAGCCAGAGTATCTAATAACTCTATTTGTAGCAAACAAAAGTTGGCATTGATGCTAGCCTACGCATACGGCAATAGGTTTGTTATCATTGTTAAAAGACTCGGCAACACAGACCGACAAGTGGTGTTGGGCCTGAGTCGGGGCTGAATTGACTCAGCTAACCTGAGCACAGGGTGCGTCATGGTACTGAAAGGGATCCCATCGGGTTTGACAGAGTCAGACTCTTCTCGTACTAGTCACCGTCGCACTTGTCCCAGTCTTTCTCTCTTTCTTTTTTTTTTTTTTCTTTTTTTTTTTTTTTGTAAGAAAGAGGCAGGACCCACCTCAAAGGGCCTCCCCGCTCCATTGATATACAAAGGACTTGTCCCAGTCTTAAAAACTAAGTTTGCTAGATGATATGCAACATGATTGTGTTTTAAGCTCTTTTTTTTTTTCTTTTTTTTTTTTTTTTAAAAAAAGGAATTTAAATACATAAATTCAATTATTCAAGTGGTTGCCTAAACTAATTATGATTACAAAAAGAAATAATTTAACACATAAAACAAGGTAAATTACAACTGGTCTTAAACTGCAAAATCATGTATTAACTCTCGAGCAGACTTTGTACCCTGGTTATCATCAACCCTAACATGGTTATCATATAAACCACCTGTGTTACCTTATGAGTCAAATCGCCTACCACGGCTGCTATGGAATGCATGCGCCC
This sequence comes from Magnolia officinalis, assembly GCA_021015155.1. NCBI lineage: Eukaryota > Viridiplantae > Streptophyta > Magnoliopsida > Magnoliales > Magnoliaceae > Magnolia > Magnolia officinalis. The sequence goes on along the minus strand of JAJHSJ010000002.1, from coordinate 118,957,185 downwards.
TCTCATAATTGAATCCTCAATCAATCATGTTAATCCGATCCGTAATTTGATCCGACCTCGATTAATTTGAACTAGCGACCCACGCACCCCTCAACTGAGTCGACCCGATTTTGACTTGATCGCTGGGGTTGTAGCTGTTGATGGGGGTTATTTCTCATTGATCCAAAACCGTCTATTTAATGGCCCATACCATCGTGGATGGCTGAACCAAAAAGATTTGGAACATGACAACTGTGGCCCACTAGATCAATGGTTTAAGTAAGCAGTTCATGAACAAACTCAATCTACAGTAACTTTGCCTTTGCCGTCCATTGAGAGTGAAATGTATAACCATTTCTCCACAAAAAATATTCTTCATATGACTACCTGTATTTCAATCCTGTCCTTCCGAATTGCTAGCCTTATCATGGATGGAGCATGTACTAGTAGTCACGCTTACAAGATGACACTAGCCATCTGATACTGACCATTGAATTTGGACCATCAGCCATTTTTCATTTTAACAGTTCATTTGATGGCCTTCAAATATTGGATGGCTAGGATGATGTAACAATTGCAATTTTCTAGCCAAGCTCCATTCATGAGAATGAAAAATGACCGTGGAAGAAAAGATAACCAACGATCGACAGTATACATATGCCACCCACCTGATGAGTGGTCCGGCCTAATATTTAGGCGAGGGCACATTCACCATGGACCTGGCTCACGAACATGGTGGACCATGGTCCATAACACACAAACGATAAGCCATCTAGATCATACCTAGCAGTTTCGGGCATCATCATCCGCCAGTAATATGTTAGCATAGCTGGGCTGCGCCAAGCATCAGGATCACCCTCCATGCCAAATCCGCCTCACCGGGCGGTTTCGGACCCGTTGGTTCGGATGGTGATCTTGGTATGTGATCGAACACTGTGCAAACAATCATAGTGACTGCCGAGCCGACGAGGATCCCAAAGCCCTGCATTGAGAATACAGCGGCTATGAATGATCCACGTGTCCTCTTATTAGCGAATTCGGACATGATTGTGGCCGATAACGGATAATCCCCACCGATCCCCACCCCAAGCCAAAAACGAAAGAAGGAAAGGCTCGTCAAGACGCATGTCCTGGTTCTACATATTGAGAACCCGCATCCAATGGAGGTAAACACCATGAGCATGAGTGCAAGGCCATAGACCCGCCTACGACCGATGCGGTCGCCGAGCCAACCGAAGACGAGCTGGCCCACCACAGTGCCCAAAAGTGGAATCGCGATAGTAGCTGACACGACTGGGGCTGGAAGAACACCCAAGCTGTTTTCATCAATCCCATCGTAATAGAGTGCGCCGATCAATTTCATGATCGGCGTTATGCAGAAAAGATCATATGAATCCGTAAACAGGCCCATGCCCGCTATGATGATCGCTTTGAAATGGTAGTATTGCGTTTTTGCAGTATCTAGAGCGGAGAGAACCCTTAGTCCCCGCATCTTCAGAGATTAGAGAAGCCCAGTGAGAAGAGATTGAAGTACTTGTTCTTGATTGTCACCTTTAAAGTTCAAAGAGTATTTGTTCCGTAGATGGATATGGCGTAGATGGATATGGCGAAGACCTTTGAAGAGTACTTTGAAGAGTGCATGTTCTTGATTGTCACCTTTTTTCTTAGAAACGCGTAGATGGATAAGGCGAAGACCTTTGAAGATTCTTTTTAATATATTCCGGTCGTCAAGATGCCTACCTGGACTGTTTGGTTTCTTGTTTTTAACTCTTATTTTTACTCTTTGGATGGGAATTGCATTTTTTTTTCTTGGGTTTCTTCGTCAGACAGGATTTTCTAGCTAGTTTGTATATGAGAACTTGGTGCAACTACTTGTATGTGCTGCTACTGTAGCATTTGTATACAATCTAATGTATCTAAAGGTTGTTTATATCTTGTGTATGAGATGATACAAAAGCAAACAAATGGACGGCCCCAAAACCTCCAAACTCATGCAGGGTTGCTTCCTGTTTTCGTGTTGGGCCCCACATTCAATTGGTTGCAAAGAAGTCATCGACAAAAATAGATAACTTATATAGATTTTAAATGAATTTAAAATTGGGATTGGTTCTCCCTTTACACAATTGAAGGAAGGTATGCTTGAATGCATGAAATTAGTGGGGCAAAACTGTCAGTTTATTAATTAGCCAATTAGCCAATTGGTTGTTTGGGAGTTTTCTTGTAAGATTCAAGATTTTCTAAATTTGCTGGTTGATTGGGTCAGTCAAATTTATATTTTAGGAGGTGGGTAACATGTCCTGTGAAATTACATAGGTTGGACTATTCAAACCATTTAATCCATGGTCATCAAAATTAACAGTTGAAATTTAAAATAAAAAATAAAAAATGGTCTAATAGTGTATCTAAGCCATCCATCATGCATCTGACCTTTGATTTGATAACATCCAATTAATATAGTTGAGAAAATAATTGTCCATATTGATTATAATAACAAAATGTTTGACGGTTGATCTTGACTATCCAACAAGTGGAACCCACCTCTGGTTGCCTCTCTAAAAATAACTACAATATAATGATGATATGAAATGTTTGGTCCATATATACTAAAAGAGGTCCTATCCATGATCTAGACTGTCCATCATGGAAAATGGATGTTCCATATTATACCATAGAAATGGTCTAATCATTGTTCATCATGTGGGCCCACTAGTGAACCCCATCCCTCTTATATGTGATCCGGACCATCCATCATATGAATTCATCGTTGATTTCTTATCGATGTATAAAAGTCACTTTGGTTAGATGATTTTAATAATGTTACTGATGCAATAGAGAAGTTCTAGTCATTGATGCAAATCATCCATTTGATTGCTTAACTCTGTTAAAAGTCATTTGGTAAGGTGATCTGACCAATGGTTGGCAAGATGGACGGTCTATATTAATAATAAAAATAAGGTTTAATTGTTGATCTAGACCATCCAAGAAAAAATCAATTTTAACATAATGACTTTACCCATTCGATTAATTGATAACAAATCCATGGTCCATATCGATTATGTGAGGAAATGTCCCATGCATGATCAGGACCCTCTATCATGTGGGGCCTTCTATTTTTTTGTTGTTGATCCCTCTTAAAAATCACTTCTGATCATATGATCCTAACCATCATCGATCAATGACCAAGAAATGAATGATTCATATTTATTATACTAGACCTATATTATAATTATTAGCTGCCACGTGGGTCCATTGTTCATTAGCCGTAGTCTTTTTTTTTTTTGCTTTTTTTTTTAAAATCATGGATTTTTGGTACACTCAATAAATCCACATCTAGATGTCTCCAACTCCAAAACTCTAAGCGTAGAAAGAAAAATGGAGACCGACCCCAAATGTCAATCTTTGAAGGTAAAGTCTTTTCCTGATCCATTTCAAATGAGAAATGAAGAAAACCCCACATGCCCCTGTAATATGGCGAGCCATCACTAAGTAGACATAATACATGTGGACATGCGGATGAAAGGGATGAGAAGAAGAATTTCCTCTCTTTCTCTAAAGCAAGAATCGATCTAGATTTCACTCGTGAAAATTAATTTCTCAAGACCATTCAGTTAACCTGATATCTAGATTATGATATATCCTGATAGGGGCCACAATTTGGAAAAATCTTTAATCCTTGTTCATTCATGCCACGTGAACGGTGGATGAGTTGTGCCCCCTTCAAGGAATTCTGCGTCTTTTTTTTTTTTTGCCATTGTTGCTAACAAAATCTCAATTAGCCTCCCTCGGATCTTCTAACTCCGAGCCTCTTATGGGTCTCGAACCTGCACAACAATGGTGAGCAAAGGAAACCCTGGCTTAAACAGGGGACCCTCCGATGCCTAAGTTAGGTCAAGGAAATCTGGGTCTAAGTTGAGTTGTAGAGGGAGAGTGCAAGATTTTGCGTACCCGTTTTCTCCCATAACGATGTTATTTATACCCTCTCTCCTAGGATGGGCATGTCCGCATAAATCGGCGCATGTTGGGCCATTCCCGCGTTCTGCGGGCAGTTCGGCCACCCAGTCGCTCAGCAGTCGTGCGGTCGTGGGCAGTTGAATAACCGTCGTCAATCATGCAGTAGTGGGACACCTTATAGTCCCCCTCATTAGTGGATTCCAATTTGAGTCCCAAGTCGACCGCCTCGGCCTCGGATCATTCTGAGGCAACCGCTTCGGTCTCAAGTCATTCCAGGATCCCGCTTTGAATCTCGAGTCGACAGCCCTGGCCCCAGATCATTCCGCCTAGGGCCTTGGAGCGAAGGCGTAGCCGACGATGAGTTGGAAGTCCATCCCTCGCCTATCCTCATGACTCCGAGCTTAATCTTGCGCCTCAAGTCGACTCTGGGTAGCCTCGGGCCTCGGAGTTGAAACGTCTCTGATCTTCCCATAACAAAAGCCCCCTACTCTCCGAGTTCGGGCACGGACTCAGAGAGTAAACACATGCGGAAAATCAATAGGGTCCACCGTTGCACCCCTAACGCGTGCAGCCATAATGATGATCTCCATATCCGAGAAGATACGTACTCAGGGTTTTCCATCTACGGGTCATCCTCAGGCGAACGCGTGGCAATAGTTAAGATTTTGAATCGCCAGAGCAATTATAAGGGATCGCCACGTGAGCCAAGAAGGATAGCTAGGTAACGCTTCCACTACTCAGAGCTCGTCGACTGATGTCAGGGGCACGTGACTCGGCAGTGCTTAGGCCAGTGGCGCTTAACCAAGTGTCTCCTGAAGTCGAGTCATGACGGTTCGGCTGTAGCCATCATGTCTCGCCATAAATGCGAGAATCATTCATGGGTTATATAAACCCTAGCGCTTAGAGACGCCTTCATTTCTATTTTCTAAGTTCTCGTTGCTGTGAGCTGCCTGAGGAGGCGATTTCTGACGAAGGCGATTTCTAGCGAGTGCAACCTGCAGGAGAGGCAATTCCGACCGATCTCCAATTTTCGGTAGAGGCGATTCCGACCGATCTCCAGTTTCCAGTAGAGGTGATTTCCGGTGACCTTTCTGAACAGCTTCCGGTGAGTCCCCCTCACCTCCGACTTACTCTTATTTATTCTATTTTCTCTCAGAATGTCAAACGACTTGAAGATGATCCGAGGAGATTATGCCTTCGACGATGATTCTGGGCCAGAAAGCTCGGATGATAGGCGGGAGGCCTCCAAAGACCCTCATTGATACAGTACCCCTCTACCCTCCGCCCAGGAGGGGTAAAGAGGCGTGGACTCGGATGCGCTACAAGGGCGGTAAAAAAGCCCCCCAAGATAAAACAGGAGGTGCTATAGAGATGCCCACGAGTGGGCGAACTGCGGAGACCGTCCCGGGAGGCTCTGTGCTAGTCAAGTCCCATATGGAATAGGTTCGATCAGAATTCAAGATCCCAGACTCCGTCTAGATACGAGTGCCTGAGCCCCTTAACACCGTTGGAGCTCCTACTGGAGGGGAAGTTGCGATTTTCCTCTGCGCGCTACAATGTGGATTCTGCCTTCCTATGCATACCTTTATCCATCCCCTGACAGCTTATTTGGGACTGGCCCCAGGCCAGTTTACTTTCAATGCTTAGAGGGTTTTAATATCTTCATACTTCATCTAGCACCAAGTCAAGAACCCAGAACTGACACCGGAAGAGCTGATGAGCTTATACTTGATCAAGCATGATAGTCAGGAGCCGTGATGCTACTTCGCAACCCGCGGCAATGAGGGCTCGAGGCTAGTCCTGCAACTTTCATCCTCTAACAAGGATTGGAAGAATAAGTGGTTATGTGCTTCAAGCGAGTGGGAAGCGCCGACGGAGGAGCTCGGGAACCTAAGGACTCGGGTTCCTACTCAATTTACCCTTCCAGGTCGGATCTCAACCAGTCTTTTTACAACATTCCTCTACTTGCTATACTTTGACAAGAGTTTTTCTTCATTTCTGCAAACTTCCCGAAGGGCTAGCCCTTCGTCACTTCGGATCAGAAGAATCAGATCGCCAAGGCCAGGGCACGTTCGGAAGATCTACGCTTCTGATCGGTCCTGATCACCGCTGATAACCTTCATCGGTCCGGGCTCTGCAAGTTCAAGCCACTCCCTACTTCATTTAGTAAGTGCCCCTTCACCTTTTACTTTGATGAAACTGAAGACCTCACAGCTCGGTCATTAATTTATTGTCCTATGTACAGGCATGGTTGAGGCCTCTGGATCTCGGAAGAGGAAGACCCCTGCCCGTCGAGGCGATACTGAGGTCCGAACCGGGAATAAAGACAACGAGTCGGAAGAGGCAGGCAACTCCTCGCGGCGTGGACCCTTCGGTCCCAATTTTTGTTGTTGCAGCTCCAGCTTCAGTTTCAACCATCACTGTAGTCGAGGCCACGACCGATAATGTTCCTGCTTCAGTTCTTCCCCCCATTGTTGCCTCTTATGCCTCCGAGGTGCCTCTACCCTCTCCCAAACCCTGCGTAGCCATCCATCTTCCTCCGAATGGGAGGAGGCCATTCGGATCGTTAATGCGATGCTCTCTCCTCCCGAAGTCGGAGATGATCCCAGGCTCGAGGCCCAAGCATCGACGGGCAGCAAGAGTGGGGCAGGGGGAGTGACGGGGTTTGCTCAGGTCAGGACCAGTGGGAGCGGACTCCCGCAAGGCTATCATATGTCGAGCTTAGTTCGCTAGGCTGCGAAGCATGCTCCAAAGGAGGAGATTGCAGCCCTCCTCAACAAGTCGGACGAGTCCTTCATAAACAACATAGCCTCTGTCTTCTACCGGGTAAAGGCCACTATAAGAAAACTGGCCTTTACCGACGATCAAAACCGCCGACAAAGGCCCAAAAAACAGTCGACAAACCCTTTGCCCGCGGTCAGCTAACAGCCAGTAAAGCCTCGGTCGGTAAAGACTTTACCGGCGATCAGGACCTTTACTGACGATTGTGTTGGACGCCGCTAAATCGCCTGTTTTTTGCTACACTACCAAAATATTGGTCAAAAGCATGACTAGCCCCACAGTGCGACCATAGCTCTTTAAAAGTACTACCCCACAGTGCGACCGTAGCCATTGGTACCGTAGCTCTTTCCAATTTGAGAAACTCAAATATTTTCTCGTGACGATAGCACGGAGGAGAGTATTTTTCATTAAACCTTTTCTTAAACTCAGTCCATGTCCACTCATAGTTAGATGAGACTCTTCTTAGCATGCTTTCCTACCATATATTAACCTCGCCTTCTAAGGCATAAGTGGCGAGAATAACCTTTTGGGCATCCGAACAACCCAGCGATCTCATCATCTTGGCCATTCTATTCAGTTAGTGTTCTGCTAGCACTGGATCTGGTGCTCCTGAGAAGGACAATGGCCTCAACCTCTGAAACCATTCAAACATATCCGCCTCACTATCTTCTTCGGTCTTCGAGGCCGATGCATCCATATTACGTTGGAGAGCTTCTGACAATGTGGCAATCGAAGCCTGTTGTTGTATTATGATGGTGGTCAGTTTACCGTAGCACAATCGTCAATAAAGGTCCTGACTGTACCAATGGCTACGGTCGCACTGTGCTATCGTCATGAGAAAAATACTTTCCTCCGTGCTATCGAACGCCTTGATGCTTTTGATGAGCATGTCATCAACGTAAACTTCCACGGTGTGTTCGATCTGCTTGGTAAACATCTGGTTCACCAGTCTCTGATACGTGGCCCCAGCATTCTTCAGGCCGAACGGCATAACCCTGTAACAGTAAAGTCCTTGTCAGTGACGAAGGTAGTCTTCTGCCTATCCGGGGGGTGCATCGTAATCTGGTTGTACCCGGAATAGGTGTCCAAGAAGGAGAGCAGTTCATGCCCGATTGTACTATCTACCAGTTGGTTGATCCGCGACAATGGGAAACTGTCCTTGGGATAGGCCTTGTCAGGTCCGAATAGTCCACGCAGACCCGCCACTTCCCGGTTGCTTTCTTGACGAGGACCACATTTGCGATCCAATCTGGATAGTGCACCTCCTCGATGAAGCCAACGCTAAGGAGTTTAGAGACCTCTTCAGCTATGGCTGCATACCGCTCGGCGTTGAAAGCTCTCCTCTTCTATTTTACCGGCTTGTGATCGGGGTCCATGTTCAGCCTATGGACCATGACATCGGGAGAAACTCCCGGCATTCCTCATGTGACCATGCGAAGACGTCTCTGTGCTGCCGTAGGAAGGCCAATATTTGGGACCGTTGCTCGGAATTCAATGACATGCCGAGCTGAACAACTTTGCCCGGATCTGTTTCATCGAGCGGCACGGCCTCCAAGTCCTCCATGGATGAATCTTCTATAGGGCCTCTGGGATCGAGGACATTAATGGTGAGGGTCTGCTTCACTAACCCTTTCTTTACTGTTATAGCGTAGCATTTCCGAGCTTTATGTTGATCCCTTCGGAGATAACATATCCCGCCTTCGGCAGGAAATTTCATCATTAGATGGTATGTGGACACAACCGCCCTCATTGCATTGAGGGAGGGTCTGTCCAAGATGACGTTGTGCACTGACGATACGTTAACGACAAGGAAGTCCACCTTGGGCCATCAGATCAACGGGATTTGATAATCCTATTCTTACATTTGGTCAAATATTTAGAACTTGGCCACTCGACTCAACAAAATTTTGAACTAAGACACTAGGAAATATGCTCGTGAGACAAATTCTGACCCCGAATAAACAAGACTAGTGGAGTTAACTCACTTAATTCGGTCAATTCAATGTGAGTTGTGATGACCTTAACTGAGTCGTTCACCTGGTCACCAACCCGCCCAATACCCTGACTAGACAAGAGTAAAAAAGTTCACGGGCCAGATCGGTGGTCCAGATCCACAACCTAAAATATTCAGTTTGCCCCAAGACTCATCCCATAAGATCATTGGTTCATTATGAGAGTCCTAGGATGACTACGAGAAAGCACAGCTTCTTTACGGATGTGGATTGAAGGACGTGGATTTCCATAAGTTAAGTTCTGGGATGCTCCCAGCTTCCTCAGTCGAAGCCATGCTCCCAGCTTCCTCCATCTGGGCTATTAAAGACAGCGGGATTTCGCTTTCAAACATGAAAGACAAGCTTATATGGAACCTCTCATCTTCTAGGAAATTCACAACCAAATCTGCCTGGGACTCCATCCGAGCTTCCCACCCTAAACAATCCTAGACTCCTTGGGCTTGGAACAAGCACTTGCCCCCCAAGATCGCTATCTTCTAGTGGAAGGTGATGCATAAAGTCATTCCGGTGGACTCAGCAATTCAGAAAATAGGCATCAGTTTAGCTTCAAGATGCGTATGTTGTGAGGACCCTTCACCCTTCTATTATCCAGCTATTGCAGGCAGACACCAGTCTCTCCCAGCTTCTCACCCTAGCTCTTATCTCTCAGCCTACAATCCCTATGTTGACAGACCCGCTGCCCATACCCAGCAACAAACCCAACACCCTCTTCAGTAGCCTTGACAGACCACTTCTAGTCCTGTTTCTACTCCTTAAACCTCCACCCCTCAGTCCAGTCAAAGTTCCTCTCTCCACTTCATCCCGATCAGCTCAAGTTCCACTCACCACTCCCCCATCAACCCTCATCAAGCAACCCAATTTCCTGTCAATGTCCACGTCAATCTTTAGCCTGCTCATCAATTCTCCCAAAGAGTAAAAGACTTAGACCACCTCCTATGCAATGGGTTGGTCGCTTCCCAAGTCTGGAACTTCTTTGCCCATTTATTCCAAGTCCAGTCCTCTCAAAGCCAACGTATAAGCCTTAGAATTCAGCAATGGGTAGCGATAGCTAGAAAATCTCCCTCCTGGCAAGTACTTCGGGGCTTCATCCCCTTTCTCATCGTATGAGAATTATGGATTGGTAGGAACGCAGCCAGATTCGACAATCGGACTTTTTTAGCAGGCCCAACAATCCTCAAAATCACCAGATGGCTCCAAAAACTAGCTACCTAGTTGCCTTCCTTGGGCACTTCTTCCACTCATGGATTGTACATCATGTGGTCGTTGGGATTGAATATGAGCATCCCTTTTTCCCTTGATAGGGTTCAAGTCATTTCCTGGAGGAAACCCCAAGCCGGTTGAGTTAAGCTCAATGTTGACGGCTCTGCGAGGGGCAACCCAGAAGAAGGGGGTGGTGGAAGAGTGTGTAGAGATCACCAGGGAAACCTCATTTTCGCATTCCACAATAGTTACGGTCCTATTACCAACTCAGTCGTTAAAGCCCACGCATTGGCTGATGGCTTGCATCTGTGCAAAGAAAGAGGCCTGTCAAACATCGTAGCAATAACAGATTCTCGCATGATCTTCAATGCGGTTGCCAATCCCAATCACTCTCATAGGTGGAACATCTGGTACTTCCTAGGAGACATTCAGAAGCTCTCTTAGGCCCTCAACATCCGTTTCTCCCACACCCTCCGGGAGGGCAACTTGGTGGCAGACGGCCTAGCCAAATGTACCAACAACGGCACTCCAAATAAACTTTTCCTTGCTCCTAATGATCTTCCCAATCTCATCCGAGGCAACCTTCTTCTAGACAAGGCCAGCATTGGCCATATCAGGCTCTCTAGGCCTAAGAAGGGGGTCGGCTGACCTTCTGCTCCTCTGTGCTCCCCTCCGGTTCTGTGTTGGGGTAGCCTTCTTCCCTGTGCGCTGCAGTTTGGTCAGAGCTTTGTCAGTTTTTTTTCTTGCTTGTGGCAACTTGTGTCCCTTGCTCCCCTCAGTTTTTTTGTTGAGCTTCTGCCTTTTTCGTTTAGCCCAGCTTCTAGTCTGGCTGAGCTTTCCTTTTTCACCGTGGTTGGGGTTCAATTATGCCCTGTTTCTTCTCTGCAGGATGGCTACAGTTTTTTTTTTTGCTCTTTTTCGCTAGATCTTTAGGCTAGGTAGGGCCCGGCCTTTTTGTGGTGCCCACCTAAAATTCTGATCTGTTCATCTCTGTTCATACCTTCAATGAAATTGGTCTCTGTTTTTTTTTTTTTTTTCAGGATGCTAGGTAGGGTCCACACTAATGTTTGTCACAAATCTACCCCATTGATTCGTTCTGTGAGATCATTTTAGGACATGGGACAAAATTCGCGATGGATCCAAAACTCAAGTGGGCCATATGAGAGGAAACAGTAGAGATTCAATGACTATCATTGAAACATTTGTGTGGCCATGAAATTTTGTATCGACTAAGTTTCAGGTGTTTTGACTTCATCTTTATAAACGGTTTGGATGGCAAATAAACATCAAAGTGGAGCTCAGGAAAAATTAAACCCTAAGTATTTCTTTCCATAGTTTTTTATGTGTAGACACTTGAGTTTTGGATCCACCGTAATTTTTGGTATGCAGATTCACCTGACGCACCCCACCATGTCCCCAACTAGTACGGTCAAATACGTCCACCAAAAGTCCACATTCAGCTTTTTAATGCATCATCTTGATATTTTATTTTGGGCTTAACTATGGTGGGCCACACCATTTGAACGGCGCATGGATCCCTTGCACAAGTGGGCCTGGTCCTAGCTTCACATTGATCCAGATTGCACATTTTTTTGAGATAGAGCACATCGGTCACTTGATTCTATGTCTTGGACCTCAATTTCTTGAAAATAAGGTTTCATATAAAAAAAAATGTTTATTTTCTTATTCTTTACACAAATCTCTGCGACTCTAAATAAGCCTTAATGAAAAAGTGATGAAGTAATGAACTTGGATGAGAGAAGTCTCGTGTTTGAGATTCTTATAGGGGGTGATTAATGTAGGGGCATTTACTCGTGCCAGAGAATTCCGGGTGTTAATAATGTAAAAATTAGATGGTTCAAAATTTCACATTGTAATATATATATATATATATATATATATATATATATATATATATATATATATATATATAGATATATATATATATAAAAAATATCCAGTTACATTCACGAAGGTAATCATTCACGAGAGTAAAATCAATTGTATTAATTATTATAATAAAAGAATTCAACAAATTATCAAATGGCCTCTCAATGAGTGTTTATTACATTATCAAAGTTCGCAGCGGAAAATAAATAAAACTAAACGTGTACTATTCTTCTTCTTTATTCGAACTCGTCTTCCACAGAACGGTCGCCATCCGTATCATCAACCTGTAATTTACTTGCAGTATCTGTGTAAGATAAATGAATTAATTGACCATGCTTTATCAAATTGAGCTTTTAGAGCAAATGGTTAATTGTCCTGCATCAAATGGGCACAAAAACAACCTAGGACTAGGTCTGTTAATAGGTCCGGCTTGGCCAAACTCCATGCTATCCCAATCCTAACTCAAAATCCTTTGGGCTAACCCAAGCTCGGCTCATGTTTAAAAACGAATTAAAAGTGTTAACCATGCCGAACCAATATGGCAATTTATGTGCAATAACCACTTGCAAATGCCAACTATGTAAAAGTGACTAAATTCCAAAGGAAGATCTCAAATTGTTTCAATAAAGATTTTTTTTTTTTTTTTTTTTTTTTTTTTAAGTGCAACCAAACACGCTACAAAAACTTCTTTTAATAGAGCAAGCCATAATTAAAACTATTATTGTTTCACTAGGAATCCATTGTACATGCATCACATTCTCATAAAACTGAATATGTATTACAAGGACACAAGGAAGTCTTTGAGAGAGAGAGAGAGATCTAATGAACAAGATGGATGGGCGTACTTGTATTGCTAGAAGACCTTATGAGCTCCACTTTACTGGGCCCCACTTGGGTTTCATTATCTTCCAATGATCTCCCTTAGTTTCAGGTGTGAAAAAATAGGTGAAGACAGCCCCTATAACACCAACACCACCTAGTATCATCAAAGAACGGTGCATTCCAATCCCAGGCTTATAACCAGGCTCTCTAATCTCTTTCTCATCGCTACTTTGAGAGGCCCATAAGAATCCAACAGTCCCTATGATGGCCCCCAACTTCCCAGCGGCCCACTTATCCCATGGCACGTTGATCGAAACCTCGCTGGGAAGAGCTCTGCCGGCACGATGAATGTGGTCGTGTTCGGACCTAAATTTGAGAAGAAGAACATGAGCCCTAGGAGAATGTAGAACCCCACGTCTAGTTTCTTGTACCAATGATTGTCATACAGGCCACCTATCACAAACAAGCAAATGGACATGATGAGGAAACCCATGATCTGGATCTTCACTCTCCCCACACGATCGATGAAAAGGACAGCGGCCCAGTATCCAGGGATCGTCGAAGAAATGGCGATGATAGCCTGGAGTTTCGCGACATTGTAGGCTGCATGATAGACATTAGGTGGATCAAGCTTACCATGTTCATCTTCATTGGTCTCAAACTCAGCTTTGTAGATTAGTGACTGGAAAACGTTGCTAGTGTAGAAAATTATGTCGACCAGAAACCATGCAGTCGAAGAGGCGAATAGATCGCGTCCATGCAGACGGACAAACTGCTTAGAGAAAAGGCCGTAGGACGGTGGTTCCAGCAGGCAGTTGGACTCTTCTGCAAGCTGAGGTTCTGGCCGGCAATCGGACTCTTCAGCGATCTCAAGCAGCGACCTGTCGAACACCTTCTCCATGTCTCTGACTGCTTGTGGGATGTTATTCTCTACCAATGCCGTGTATCTGCAAAAATTAGGTTTTGTTATTTAAGGATTGCTATTAAAGAATCTTGATCTCAACCATTGGTAGACAGGAGATTGTGTACAAATGGCTTCCAACCATCAATTTCATGGTGGGCGGGAATCTAGATTCACATTCAAAGTAGGATTGTTGGGTGTCCTACTTCGAGTGTGTGTAGAAATTCCCAGGGCAATCTCCTCTTTGGTTATTGGAACATGGTCAAGTTGCGGTTATATAATTGAGCTAATACACTTTTAAATCAACATATGAGACATGTTCCACTTCCATATGCCTGCGTAGAAGCATCACACGAAGCTGAGTATCTAATAACTCTTTTTGTAGCAAACCGAAGTTGGCATTGATGCTAGCCTAGGCATATGGCAATAGGTTTGTTATCATGGTTAAAAGACTCAGCAACACAGACCGACTAGTGGAGTTGGGCCTGAGTCAGGGCTAAATTTACTCAGCTCACCTGAGCTCAGGGTGATGATGTAGAACGTGTCAAATATACATTCCTAACATAGTTGGACCAAAAGAAGGTGGACCGTATATTGATCATAACTTTTGATTAAGGTATCGTTACGTCACACCGAGTATCAAGAACTGAAGGAGCACGAGAACTCGAGGACGAGTTCTTTAAAGTGGAGTAGACTGATGTAGAGCAGGTCATGGACACTTTCATGTCCAAGATGGATTAGAGAAGGCCCAATCAGAGGCGGAAGTCATCAAGACTGCCAGAACCTTGAAACAAGCTAGGGTTGTAGCTGTTGATGGGGGTTATTTCTCATTGTTCCAAAACCGTATATTTAGTGGCCCATACCATCGTGGATGGGTAATAGCAAAAGGATTTAGATTTGGAACATGACAACTGTGGCCCACTCGATCAATGGTTTAAGTAAACAGTTTATGAACAACTCGATTTACAGTAACTTTGCCTTTGCCGTCCATTGAGAGTGAAATTTATGTGACCATTTCTCCAAATATATATATATATATATATATATATATATATATATATATATATATTTCATATGACGACCTGTATTTCAATCCTGTCCGTCCAAATTGCTAGCCTTATCATGGATGGAGCGTGTACTAATAGTCACGCGCGCTTACAAGATGACACTAGCCATCTGATACTGACCATTGAATTTGGACCGTCAGCCATTTTTCTTTTAACAGTCCATTCGATGGCCTTCAATTGGACGGTTAGGATCATGTAACAATTGCAATTTTCTGGTCATGCTCCATTCATGAGAATGAAAAATGATCTTGCAAGAAAGGATAACCAACGATCGACATCCTAAATATGCCAACCATCTGATGAGTAGGCCGGCCGGTCCATAACACACAAACGATAAACCATCTAAATCATCATACCTAGCAGTTTCAGGCATCATCATACGCCAGTAATATGTTAGCATAGCCGGGACCGCGCCAAGCATCAGGATCAACCTCCATGCCAAATCCACCTCACCGGGTGGCTGCGGACCCGCCGGTTCCGATGGTGATCTTGGTATGTGATCAAACACTCTGCAAATGATCATGGTGACCGCCGAGCCGACCAGGATCCCAAAACCCTGCATTGAAAATATAGCGGCTATAAATGATCCACGTGTCCTCTTATTGGCAAATTCGGACATGATCGTTGCCGATATTGGATAATCCCCACCGATCCCGACCCCAAGCAAAAACCGAAAGAAGGAAAGGCTCGTCAACACGCATATCTTGGTCTTACATATTGAGAACCCGCATCCAATGGAACTAAACACCATGAGCATGAGCGCAAGGCCATAGACCCGCCTCCGACCGATATGGTCGCCGAGCCAACCGAAGACGAGCTGGCCCACCACAGTGCCCAAAAGTGGAATCGCGATAGTAGCTGACACGACTAGGGCTGGAAGAACACCCGGTTTGTTGCCGATCCCATCATAATAGAGTGGGCCAATCAATTTCATGATTGGTGCTATGCAGAAAAGATCATAAGCATCCGTAAACAAGCCCATTCCTGCGATGATAATCGCTTGGAAATGGTAGTACTGTATTTTTGCAGTATCTAGCACCGAGAGTACCCTTGGCCCCGGCATCTTCGGAGATTAGAGAAGATTAAAGAGGAGATTGTAGTACGTGCTATGCAGAAAAGATCACCTTTAAATTTTAAAGAGTACTAGTTCTTGATAGTCACCTTAACATTTTTTTTTTACTGCGAAACGCGTAGACGAAGACTTTCGATGATTCTTTATAGCTTCATGTCACCAAGATACCACCTTGTGTTTGTTTTCTTGTTTTTAACTCTTATTTTTATTCTTGGTGATGGGGATTGCATTTTTATTTTTTTTCTTCCTAAGTTTCATCTTCTGACAAAATATTTTCCAACTGGTTGTGGATGAGAACTTCCGTGCAATAAGTTGCATCTGCCACCACTGTAGCATTTGTATGGAATCCAACGTATCTAGAAGTGCCCTCGTATCTTGCTTACCCAAAATCAAGAAAGATGGACAACTCAAAAGCCTTCAAACTCATGCAGGGCCCACCTGATTATTGGATTGGCTATCCATGGGGCTTCCTATTTTCATGTTGACCCCATAATCGACTAGTTGCAAGAACTCATCTACAACAAAGTCCTTGCTATATATATGTATCACGAATAATTAGCTCAGACCATCCTCAACAAGTACATTGCTATTTAGATTTTACTTAAATTTAAAATTGGTATTAGCTTTATACCTTTACACAAATGATTTAGGCCCTGCTTAAATGCATGAAATTAGTGCCACAAAATTGCAAATTAGAAAAGTGAATAACTGAATTAAAGAGATTATTGGAAGAATGTCAGGAGACGATGTTATGATCCCAAAGGTTTAATAACCTAACTTTATGCGTTCCATCAGTCATGGAAGGGGCAGCCATTGTAAAGGGCAACTTGGACCAGAGTGAAAGCTGTCACGGCATAAAAAAGGCTACCCGTGCAACAAGAGTGCAGCCACCAGGTGGAAAGGGCTACCTGGATAATTAGAGTGTAGCCACCATGCCCTGCAAAAGAGGCCAGAGTGAGTCCTGCCATAGACCAGGCGTCCTGGACATCGACTGCGGAACATGGTAGAATGTTACGACCCCTAAGGTTTAATAGCCAGACTTTACATGTTCCATCAGTCATGGGCTTTTGGTGAATTGGTTAGGATCTTAACAGGCGAATCTAACTCCTATTTGGAGAATGTTGGGCTTGAGGCTATGGAAGTTAGAAGGGTGTATATTGTGTTCCGAACCAGAGCCGAGTTCCCAAGGGAGGCAAGGGGAATGTTGGCAATCAAAAACTCTAGTATTGGAAAAATCAGTTGAAAAAAAGCAGTAGCTAGGGGTCAAGACTATATACTCTGTCCAGCTCTATGTAAGTATGGGTCTGCCATAGCTAGTTGCAATCATCAAATAGGTTGAATCCGTTGAATCTTATAGGTTGCTTGCTGAGTCAGGTTCGATGCTTTGGTACTTTCTAGCCACTGAGATTCTCTGCAGCTCCTGTCTGCTTAGTGCGCTGTTTCTAACCTATTGAGCTATTCGGGCCAGTTAGCTGAGGTTGGGCTTTCAAGTTCCCACCATGATCCTTTTATTCTCATTGCTCATATGCTGTGTTAGCTGCTGATGTAGAGCGGTTCACGGACACTTTCATGGCCAAAATGGATCAGAAAAGGTCTGGTCGACGGCAAAAGTAATCCAGACTGTCAGAATTTATTTTTTTGTAAAACACACTCATATCCCGACACACCCATGCACTCATATCATAATGATTTTTCACCACAATAGGCACTTGAACTCATGATCTTTAGTTGAAACTCTGGAGAGTCTACCATTTAGGCATGAGTATGGACCTATTTTTTAGGAAGGAGGCATGAGGAAGGACCCACCCTTGTTGAAGAGTCGAGAGTAATACATTTCTAGCCGGCACAATAAATGTTTGAACGTTCAAATTACCCTTGAATTTTCTAAAATTTAAAACTCCTTGTCAATGTCAGACTCCTTTGTTGAAAAAATATATATAGGAAAAAAAAAAAAACCATATCGAAGAAATTGACAATAACCCTGTGAAGAAATTGATGCAGCTAGGGCCTGGCCCACATATTTCTTAAACCCACACGCGTGTACAAAGACAGACCATTTGTAGATGAGCCTGCGAGTCAATGTGGAGTGCAAAATCCAAACCGTTCATCATGTAGGTCCCACTGTAAAGATACCTTGGCCCATAATTCATCCCAGTCCACCTATTAGTTTGACCATCGTTTACAAAATAAATGGACGGCTGAGAAATAGTTGGCAAAGTTTCGCCTGTTTCTAAAATTGTGGCCCACCTAGGGAGAATATCAGCTTGAATTTTGAGCTAGAACATCTACATGGTCAGATCTATGTGATAGACAGCTTCAATCCTATTCACGGCATGTAGATGGGTTGCCTTTTACACGTGTTAGTCCATCATCTTTAGATCATATTTAACGGTGATCTGATGAGTTTTAATGGCATTATTTTGACCAAACTTCACCATGGTCACTTATCAAGCTTGTTTAAAATAAATAAATAAAATAAAATAAAATAAAAAACAGATTGGCTGATTTAAAGACAAAAGTAGGAAAGCTCATAGAGGCTTCCTTGAATACACCATTTTAACCATCCATCAACATCAGCTACCAAAATAGATGGCTACCACCGATTATACTGGAAAAGCTCTCATCATTGATCTGGGATTCGGATTCGGTAGTGACCCCTCCAGTACTGAGGTCGGTATTGGTTGGTGCTGGAAAAGCTCTATTAGCCCCACCATGATGTATGTGTTTTATCCATGCCGTCCATCCATTTTCATTTTATGGTATGATCCCAAAAATAAGGCAGATCCAAATCTCAGTGGACCACACTACAGGAAACATGTCCGAGCCATTGATCTGGACCTTCTATCTTTTAGCCCCACCTTTTATTATTCACAACTCAATGACCATGTTCAGGTAATTCTAACCATCTGATCAACCCATATTAATTGGTACATTAAAAAAAAATTTAAAAAAAAAAAAAAAAAAAAAAAACTTATCTTGGATATATGGACCATCTATCATGTAATCCGCACCTTTAATTAACCATAACTTTCAAATTTAATTTAATCAGACGATTCTAACCATCCGATTAGAAAACTAGTACCATATCTCATTGCGACAAAAAAAGCCAAGAAGCAACAACTCTCTTTCTAACACTAATCCATGTTTCAAAATTACAAGTAAATGATTTAATGTAATTACAGATATAGGCCAAAGATATAATGGTATTACAAAAAGCTATAGATTTCTCTTGAGAAGTCGCCTCGAATGCATTATCAACATCTAAAATATAAAAGGAGAAGATTTTACTAAGGCTAAGGACGGTTTTAATGAATTTTACAGCCATCGTCGCTTAGCTGGATTTATGGGTCATCAGCTATATATGTTATTACCTGCATGGTGGAGGTATTTGGGTTCCTCTGTATGAAGCTTTCACGTTTCGGCAACTGGATACGGCCTTACGGGAGGTGCCTGCGGCGTTGGATTGCATGCCGTTGTAGTCTAGATGAATGTTCTGGAGTTTTACGTTCTTGCATGGGCTGTTTTTGCTACAGTGGAGTGTTACGGCAGTCCGAGTGGCTGACGTTCCTCTAATGTTTTCGAAAGAGATGTCTCTAAGCTTCACAGGCGTAGACGACTGCTAGTTTGTAGTTGAACAAGATTTCAATTGAAATACATCAGAAATAACAAGATTTTCAATCTAAATACATCAGAAACTTCCCTATTGTGCATGTTTTGGGGCCATGGTTTGGTGATCTAGACCATTGAATTTGTGTCCTTTCATGAATGGACGATGCCCAGATAATTATATTCAAGCGAACAATGCCAACCTTTTAATTGTCTGCGTGCAAATAAATTGTTCACGGCAAATACACCAAATCAATGGAAAAAAAGGCTAAAGATTGGGTGATCAGGACAATCCAATTTGGGAGATTTTCGGGTCATAGTCTGTCCATGATGGGGCCATCAGATCAATGGGATTTGATAATCCAACCGTGGGCCCCACACAACCTCAAAAAACATATGCGAAATGACATGGCGCTGTGATAGAATTAAGTCAAAAAGAAAAATGCATGATTCTCCTGATTGAATTTTACTAAGAAATTAGGACCATTCACTGGGTCGGATCGAGTCGGCCTCAAAGCCAAATGGGCCCACCTGGTCCACCGCTAACCTTAATGCATATAAATTTGGCATGACCATATTGCCCGTGGGTGTAAAATTTTGCCAAAAATAGAGATTTTTTAACCTGATAACCGCAATCTTAAAAATGTGGACCGTGGGCTTCATTAGTTCACGTGCTCTCGGGCTGGGGATTATCTTTTACCCGGGTAACACTTGGTGGGTGTTACCGTTACCGTGTGGGGCCCATCTTCATGAATATTTTTCATATCCACGCCGTCCATCCGTTTTCTCACCTCATTTAAGGACATTATCATAAAAATTAAGCAAGATCCAAACCTTTGGTGGTACCATACCACTCGAAAAAGTGGTGAGTAACCATTAAACGCTTTATAACAGGCTACAAAAATCTTAGATCAATCTAATATTTATATATTCCCTTCATCAAGTTCTGGTTGACCGTATGAATGGGTTGGATGGAAATCTTTTAAAGGTGGTCCTTGGGAAGTTTTTAATGGTGAATGTTCAATCATCACCGTTTCTTGTGGTGTGATCCACATGAGATTTGGATATGCTTATGTTTTGGGATCGAGTCCTAAAATGGTCTGAAAAACGAATGGACGGAGTGGATAAAACATATCATCAAGGTGGGTCCTACGGAAAGGGTAACACCCACTAAGCTGTTACCGGGTAACACCTGATCCGCACCCCTCGGGCTGAGCCTATTCTTGGGTCTGGTCATTGCTTTAAAACTCAACCACTCGACTCGGCAGAATTTCAAACTACGCCACTAGGAAATGTGTTTGTGAGAGAGATTCAGCCTCGAGTTGACTCACTGACTCAGTCTCCTCAATGTAAGTCGTGACAACCTGACCCAAGTCGTTCACCTGGTCACCAACCCGCTCAACATGGGCTGCACCAATGTACTTATGTTCACCTGGCTAGGCATTAATTCAAAAGGCCTGATCGATGAAAGTCATGCATGCGCAAAGGTAGTGTAGGTTAGGATCACATAATCACGTACCGCGGAAGCACATTTTCTGTACGGACAGTAAGTCTGGTCGATGATGATGGGATTTCGAACGTTGTTCGTGACTATGTTCCGGAATGTCATGTTGTTAGCAGAACTGCTCCCCGGTGGGTTAGACCATGTCTTTATTCGGACGCCATTTTCAGTCCCAACAAAGGTGCAATCTGCCACCACCAGTCCGCTCACATCGATTTCACCATGATATCTTCCCAGGCTCCCCACACTACAACAAGAACGCCCCAAAAAACCAAGTAATTAGTTCAGACAACAGCCCACCTGCTTCTGCATGATCATACCAGCATTAGTTCACCGAATCCCCCTAGCAATGACGGGAGAGCAACCCCATATGAAAGATGTCCACCCACATGGTATTCGACCAATTTTTCTATGTGGCCTCGTACACTCGAGATCCAAAACTACATGGAAACGGATTGGCTACTCTCTGCCACCAGCCCGGTGGCTGATGGTCAGCGCTCTGTGGGCCTCACCATGATATATGTGTTTCATCCATTCCGTTCATCTATTTTTACAGATCAATTTAGGACTTGATCCCAAAAATTAGAGGAAAATAAATTGCAGGTGGACCACACCACAGGAAAACAATAGTGATTGGATATCCACCATTAAAATCCTCCTAAGGCCCACTGTACTGTTTATTATTAGGTCATACAAACCCAGAAGAAGGGAAGGAAAAAAGATCAGCTTGATCCAAAACTTTTATGGCCCCAAAAAGTTTTTAATGGTCGACGGTCATTCAACACTGTTTCTTGTAATGTGGTCCACTTGAGATTGGGATATATCTCATTTTCAGTCTCATACCATAAAATAATCTATAAAAATAGATGGATTGGCATGGATGAAATACATACATCGTAGCGGGGCTCACAGACCATTGGAGTAGCCAATCCATGTGCTATGTGAATAAGAATCGCTGCCCACGGGCTTGCATGTAACGTCAGGATTACAAGGGATTTCTATTAATCCTATTTGCAACAAATTCATCAGATGTACCCCCACCATGTGCCCGCCCAATTCCTTTAAATAAGTCAACCAAAAGTAAGCTTTCAGCCTATTAATGCATCCATTTGATCTTTTAGTCTGGGTGTAACCATGGTGGGCCACACAGAATGAATGGCCCATGGATCTCTTGAACAAGTGGGCCCGTTCATAGCTTTACATTGATCCAAAATGTGCATTATTTTGAGAGGAAGAAGAGTGGTCCACCTGATTCCATGGCCTGGTCCACAAGTAACACCTCTGATAAAAAGGTTTTTGCTGCCTTGTCCAACGGAGATGCAGTCGTCGCCGGTCCCGATCTTGGATGAGTCAATGGTGATGCCGGTGCTCCGCTCGATATGGATGCCGTCCGTGTTGGGGCTCTCATCTGGTGCAATGATTTTCAAACCCGTGGCTCGGAAGTTGGTGCAGTCGACCAAACCATAATGGAAGTGTTTGCTGTTCAGCGACGTTATGCCTTTCACTAGCGTGTTTCTCATCTGCACGAACTTGAGTGACTGCAATTACAACAAGCAACAGAGAAAAGGTGAAGAGAGGCCCAGTCCTAGTAGGTGGAGCCCACATGCGGCCCAAATGATTGTAACCATCCATCTGTCATCATGGAAGTTGAAAACCAGAACTCGACGGTCCACATACAGTTAGAAAAAAACATACGTGCTGGATTAGGCATGTGTCATGCAAAACAAATCTAGACTACACATCTGGTGGGCCCCGTAATCAAACAACGCATTTATAGTGAATGGGAACATTTACATGTGTTTTTAAACGGTCCATTC
The DNA here is from genome assembly GCA_021015155.1 of Magnolia officinalis. Classification (NCBI taxonomy): domain Eukaryota; kingdom Viridiplantae; phylum Streptophyta; class Magnoliopsida; order Magnoliales; family Magnoliaceae; genus Magnolia; species Magnolia officinalis. The sequence goes on along the minus strand of JAJHSJ010000002.1, from coordinate 118,934,586 downwards.
TTTTTGTATAAAGGTGGGCCCCATTTGATGAATGGGCCATCTTAGACACCAGCCGTAGATTTCAAGCCCAAGCGGCCCAGTTTTGAGAGAGACGTACCGTTGGAAGAAGTCTGCATTTCCAGCTGGTAGGGCATTTATTGTACGGCCAAGCTTTGGCACCTTGGCCATCAAAGGTCCCACCTCCAGTCAAAGTCAACCTATCTATCCATCCAAACTGCACCCACTCCTCTGACGGGCGGAACTTATTCAGGTCCGCTGCCTTTATATAACCCTGCAAACGGCTAACCCATATTTTTAGGATTTTTCTCATCGTTCTAAAATCCATTTCCATTGAGATAAAAATATTAGAAACAATTTAAAAAATCTGAGATTACATCTTAAACATACACGTGGCAGACGGATGGTTAATGGGGATCGTCCATTTCGTGGATCCTACATTGGGGGACCACAGTTTTAAACCAACCGGACGATCTTAGCCATCACTTCTTATTTTCCAGGAGCAACGGTCAGATATCCAAGAACTAAGGTTTTCTGAGGTGTTCAGTGTCCACTGCAGGGGCCAGTATATGGACGGTCCCGATTCAACATCCCCTGCCACGTGTACATTGAGAGGTTGGAAGCGGATTGCGTACTGAGTAAACTCTGTGGGGTCCACCGTGATTTATGTATTTATATACTCCTTCCATCCATTTTACTAGATAATTTTAGAGCTTGAGATTAAAAATGAAGTATATTCAAACCTCAAACGGACCACACCATAGGAAACAGTGTAAATTGAAGATCTACCGTTGAAAATTTCTTGAGGGCCACAGAAGTTTTGGATCAAGCTTGTATTTGTGTTTTCCCTTCATCCATGTCTTTATGATCTTATGAACAGGTTGGATGAGAAATAAACATCACTGTGGGCCCTAGAAAGGTTTCAACGGTGGAAGTCATTATTCCAACTGTTTCCTATGGTATGGTCTACTTGATCTTTGGGTATGCTTAAATTTTTGTTTCAACGCCTAAAATAATATGGAAAAACGTATGGACGGCGTGGATAGACCAGATACATTCACGGTGGGCCCAACGGAGATTACTTAACGCGAAGGCTTCCACTCAACCATTTCCTACGTATATACGTTGGTGGGCCCACCTGGTTTCAAGCGTTGATCTCCAAATGACGACCGTCGGATCAAATATTAATCCTGATTACGAAGAACTGATCCCATACAATCAGTTCCCAAGTATAGAGTGGGGTCCACCATCATATCGAGGTGGCATCGACCTACTTGGCTGGGCCCCACACACCTTACATAGCAACGCCCCAATCATCAATACCTCTTCATCCACTACTGATGGGGATGTGATGGTATTGACAGCTAACGATGAACATGCATGATGGGGGGACCCACCAGAGAACGCCCCAGATCTCACACACGCGTGACATGCGAGCAAGTAGTAGTAAGGTTTAGAATCTTGCCTGCACGTTCATCGTTATGGATGGTACGTTCTTGCATGGGCCATGGAATTGAACTGGGCCGAGCAGATACGTAGCTTTAGGAATCAGGAGCCTCGCAGCGCCAGTGGAACTGCATGCTGCCTTCCAGGCGGCCATAAAGGCCTGCAATCACCAAAACAAACAAACATCATATCCCTACGTACAAGTTAGAAAAACCCAGTAGAAAACGATAACGTGCGCCCAAGGAACATTTTGTAATTAAGGGAGTGTTTGGTTGCACCAAATATTTTATTTTCTATTGATATTTGGTGCAGCCAAACGCTACATAAAACACATTACGGGAGATGAAACAAAACCCAAAGATTCATTTTTTAAAAAATGATATTCACCAAAAAAGAGATGGATGATCGCACACAACCATAGCATGATAGCTGCATTCGTTATTCCAGCCCTGTTGGACATGGTGCCAAAAGATGAGCCCCAGAACCACAACGATCAGCTGGCCTGAAATTCAGGCCAATCCACTCATCAGGTGGGCCACACCACCAAAAAATTTCGCCTTCTGCTGTCCACTGATTTCAACGGTGCGGTCCCAGCTGATCGTCATGACAGGGCCCACCTTTTCCGCACGGCTTGGATGCTGCATACACGCGGCAGGCTGGCTAGATAAACGGTGCAGCATCGTCAACATAGCAATGCTGGCCTGTATAGATAGGTGGAAATAAAAAAGCAATTGAGGAAATGAAATCAAGTTCCTTAGATGTGACGGTTTCCCTCGCTTTCAAGAAGGGAGGATTGAAAAAATTGATTTCCTTTCTCTTTAGATTTCCTTTTCCACAGTTTTCCTTTCCTCGTCTACTTTCGATTTCCACCAACCCCCCCCCCCCCCCCCCAAAAAAAAAAAAAATTTTTAAATAAATAAATAAATAAAATAGAAAACCCAGACCTTGCTATCGTCGGTTCTACCATCGGCGCGAGCACCATAGTCCTTGACATTGAAATATGCAGAGCTCCCTGTTTTCGCAGCTTCAGCAATCCCATTAAAAATACATAGAATGCAGAGGAAGAAGCATAACTCTATTAACTGGATTATCATTTCGTTTTTATTTTTTATTTTTTTATTTTTATTTTTTATTTTTTCCTTTGTGGGAGGGAGATCTGTAGCTCTCTGGGGTAGTGGGCGTTTGTAATTTATAGGGATTTGAATTTTTAAAAAAGTGGGTTTTGGACTTTGGAGTTCCTTAACTGTCGCAACTCCCTCCCCACTAACATCATTTGTTCATAACCGCCGATGGTTATTATCCTTGGATGAGAATGAAAGTCCCGCTTCTACCGAGTAGAAAGAATGAGGAAACGGTGGAGACCCTGTCCACCGTACTCGTGGCCTACGGTTAACGGGCATTTTCCCACACGTTTTTCTTATTGACTTACGACTGCTGTGCTTTTCCTTACCACCGTCCGTTTGGTAGCAAGAAATTGGATTTCTAGGATCCTTTGATTGGAATTAGGCTGTAACCATGGGCCATCCGTGGTAGCACCCGCTACGTTTAGGTGGACGTGGTTAGTTACCGGGGATTTCTGGAAAGCCTTTCGCATGAAGTTCCTGAGCTGTAAACCTATGTGGGCCCACTGTGATGTTTGTGAGAAATCCAGCCCGTTCATCCGTTTTGTGAGATATTTTAGGACATGAGATTAAAAGTGTGCAGAATCCAAGACTCAAGTGGGCCGCACTAAAGGAAAAGGTGGGTAGAGAAATTCCTACCGTTGAAAACTCCCTGGGGTCGATAGTGATGTTTACATGCCATCCATGCCGTTCATAACGTCATTCCTAGTGGGATGAACTGCAAAACAAAAATATTACCCTGATTCAAAACTTCTTTGGCCCCCGCGAATATTTCAACTGTGGACGTTCAATCCTCACGTTTTTGCCCAGTTGAGTCTTGGATCCTGTTCAGTTTTGGCCTCATGTCCTAAAATGAGCTCACAAGACGGATGGACGGTGTGGATTTCTCACAAACATCACACTGGCCCCACCTAGGTTCTCAGTGCAGGAACTTCCTGCCAAAGGCTTTAGCAAGAAATCCGCGTCCGTTGTGGCAGTGGATTAGGTGCGGCCCTTACGGTGGGGCCTACCTTGATGCATGTATTCTATATCTACGCCATCCATCCGTATTTCCATATCATTTTGAGCCACGATCCCAAAAATGAATCAGATCTGTGGAAACAGTGGTGAATTGATTAAGCGCTCCACCATTAAAAACTTCCCAGAGCCCACCGTAATGTTTATTTGCCACACAACCTGTTGATGAGGTGATATAAACCTGGATGAAGGGATAAAATAAAAACAAATCTCAGCTTGATTCAGAATTTTTGTTGCCCACAATAAGTTTTTAGTGGTCAATCACCACTGTTTATATGGTATGGTCCACCTAAGATTTGGATCTGCTTCATTTTTGGGATCATGCCCCAAAATGATATGGAAAAACGGATGGACGGCATGGATATATAATACAGCATCAAGGTGGGCCCGACAGTAAGGGCCGTACCTAATCTAGCTCCCCTTGGTTACGAGACACCCTGATCCGTAGTGCACGGGCGCCCATGTATTACATACATCCCATCCATCCATTGGACTTTATTGAGAATGAGTTGGGCCCCAGAATCACAATAGTCCGATTGGAGAGAACCTGTTTTCGTTATAGCTGTCGACGGGCCGGATAGACTGGGCCCATTCAAAATTTTGATTTTTGCCCGGCCCGAGCCCAGCTTATTGACAGCCCCAGTTGGTATTCACAGCATTTGCATGCGCACATGCTTTAGTTTTTATGCATTTATTTGCACAGTTATAGTTTTTACCGTGTTTTTATGCATTTATTTGCTAAACGCACACGCGTGCGTAATAAAGCTTGTGTAAGCACCACACGTGCCCGCGTGGCATGATATAACTGAGATCCAATCCGTCTATCAGAAAGGAACCACTATACGGATGCCCTGGCCCAAGATTTAGGTTGATCCATTGGTCAGGTCGGCAACAGTTTACAAAAGAAATGAACGGCTCTCGAAAACTTGGCTGAAATTCTCTAATCCATCCACCAGTTTCCAGCATTGGGGCTACGTGCTGAGTGGACCAGATTTGCTTTCCGCAAAACATGTAGGTCGGACAGACTTGATGATGTGTTGGATCTTGAGCATACGGATGGATAGAAATATTCCCAAACACCTTTACACCATCTTCTATTTTGAAAGTGAAGCTAGTGGTGGTGTTACGAAGCAAATTGTTCAACCGTTGCTCTGTGTTGCTCATAGATCGTATTTGTATGGCTTTCACGGCAGATGGAAGTTGGAACTTTCAGCTCATAGCAGCTACGGACCAACGCCCATTCTTTGCTCTCAGGCCTGTCAAAAACTCTGCTATTTAACGTCAGGACAGGACCGTCCATCAATCAAGACCCACTATGGATGATCCGTAACCAAAAGTCTCACCAACTGAATGATTCTATCGATCCGATCAACACCAACAAAGGGACGGTGAGCTATATCGCTGCACTTTTTACACAAGGCCCATCCACAATGGGGAGCATTTCAATGACCGTTGTCATCAGGGAAATCCCAAATCTCATCAATCAGACCATCTTAACCTTTCAACTGATCCCAGGATGGGTTTTAGTCCAAGCAACCCAGATCTACTCAGTTTGATCTTGAGGTGTATTGGCCTGATTCGCCTGGACGCGGTTTGGCTAGTGACGCCGCCATCAGCCAGGTGGCTAGTGGTCGGTGCTGTGGACCCCACCGCGATGTATGTGTTTTATCCGCGCCGTCCATCCATTTTGAAAGATAATTATAATTTTAGATCTTGATGCCAAAAATTAGGTAGATCTAAATCTCAGGTGGACCACACCATGGGAAAACAGTAGTGATTGAATTTCCACCATTAAAAACCTCCTAGGGCCCACCGCAATGGTTATTTGACATCTAACTTGTTGATTAGGTCATACAGACTTGGATGAAGGATAAAAATATATCAGCCTGATCCAAAACTTTTGTGGGCCCCCAAGAAGTTTTTAATGGTGGGCATTCAATCAACACTGTGCGGTCCATTTGAGATTTGGATCAACCTCATTTTTGGGCTCATACTATAAAATGATCTGGAAGAATGGGTGGACAGAATGGATGAAATACATATATCATGGTGGGGCCCACAGAGCACCCACCACTAGCCATTGGCTAGTGGCAGGGGAAGTTGCCAATCCCTTTCCGACTCGCCCAGGTCAGGGGCGATCAGGTAACTAATGGTATCATATAAGGTAGTATCTGAATCAGAGTCAACTAGGACAAGCTGCATTGGACGTGTCCTAGTCGACTTTGATTCAGATACTACCTTCGTAGCAAGATTGCAACCATCCACCCTCCGAAGTGATACTTGCACCACGGTCCGTCCATTATGACGTAACTAGCTGAATGCATTAAAAGCAAAAATGGGTCAGGGGACGGGTGCAGCTGCAGACATTCTCGTGTGCGTTTGTGTCTGAGCCTGCATACTCTCACACACATGCCCCACGAAAAGAACTGCACTTGGCACAACAGAGTTTTAAAAGAAAAAAAAAAAAAAAAAAAAAGTCAAAAGAATGCATCTCTTTTGGTAGAAATAAGTTGCAATTCAAACCTTCCCTCACATGGACCGACCCTTTTTACCAAAAGAGAGCCTTGAAAGCACATGCACTATTCCTCTCTAGGGTAAAGCCAAACACTAGGATCTTCCTATAACTTAAAATCAAACACTAACAGCCTCCTGTAACTTTAAATCAAACACTAACATCTGTCTATGATTTGAAACCAAACACTACAAGTTCCTGTGTAGAGAGAAAAGGAGGATCAGCTGTGTGCCTGCACCACCAGAAACCTTGGGTTCCTTGTACTTCATTACAATGGCTTCCAAGATACCATCGGACCCAAAGTTAGCAGTAAACAGCCTTGGATCCACCGGCCCAGGTAAGCGGAATGAAATGGTGAATGGGCCAGGGGGGCAGAGATGCTGAGTTGTCATCTGAAATACGCGTGAGTGTCTCATGACAACTCTCTCACCAGTCGTCGTCAAACCCTGGAGTTGAACTTTCCCATCAAACTCGATCTCACAACTGAACTGACCTGCTCAGATAAAGGGGTTACAAATTAGTGATGGAATCAGTAACATACAAACAGCATAAACATCAACTAATCCATGACATTGTTTCCAGCACGTCAATCTTATCCAGGTAAATACCAGGTGATGATATTTCAAGAGGATTTTATGTGATAGTCGACATGAGGATGTGTATAAAGAGTATCTTCATGTCCACATGGTTCGGGATCTAGACCGTTGATCCATTAACAGTTTCATGCAGTTGTTGTATCATGACCCAAAAATCTCCTAACCCACTGATTAGCAGCCCATCAATTGAAGAGTGAGGAAATAACAAAACTCTTCACATTCTGCAGAAAAGAATGAAAAAAGAAAAATTCGATAGCTAGGATCTCAAGACTGGGAGCATTTGGGGCATTGGTCCATATCGACACTATGGATACCTGCAGAGTGGAACCCACTGGTACAAACTGCATACCTTGGATACTATGAATCCCAGGATTGAGGATCACAAAAGCTTGTTAAGATGGTGGCTATATCCTTTCCAGAGTCTGGTTCATCACATTTACTCATCAAATGTCATCACATTTACTCATCAAATGCCTGAACTGACATTCAGGCCCGCGAAGTTTAGTAGCAAGATTTTATGTGATAGTCGACATGAGGATGTGTATAAAGAGTATCTTCAGGTAAACATGGTTCGGGATCTAGACCATTGATCCATTAACAGTTTCATGCAGTTGTTGTATCATGACCCAAAAATCTCCTAACCCACTGATTAGCAGCCCATCAACTGGAGAGGAAATAACAAAACTCTTCACATTCTGCAGAAAAGAAGGAAAAAAGAAAAAGAAAATTTTGATAGCTAGGATCTCAAGACTGGGAGCATTTGGGGCATTGGTCCATATCGACACTATGGATACCTGCACAGTGGACCCCACTGGTACAAACTGCATACCTTGGATACTATGAATCCCAGGATTGAGGATCATAAAAGCTTGTAAGATGGTGGCTATATTCTTTCCAGAGTCTGGTTCATCACACACATTTACTCATCAAATGCCTGAACTGACATTCAGGCTCGCGAAGTTTATTTAGAACAATAGGTATTGTTCAAAGAGAAGGTTTCAGAGTCCAACTGATTGGACGACAAGTTACGGTCCACTTGATGTGTAGATAGGGCTGGTTTTTGCACTAGGCAAGCCTCATTACGGGTCAACCTAGTGGAAGGGTTGGATGTCACGTGCACTTAACAGGTTTGAAGTTATCATCTGGGTGGACCGTAACTTGTGGTCCAACCAGTTGGACTTGAAACCTCCTCCTGTTCAAAAGAACACCAAAAAGAGCACACGAATATCTGCAATAATATACAAGAACACCTCTGCAAAGCTTCTTCTCCAAACATATCTTCTATCATAGCACATGGAGTTATTAAGATCACCAAGATACTGAGAGTGATAAAAACATAAATGGCCACCGCTATGAAAATCACAAAATGATATAAAGATGGGATGTTTTTTTGTCAGCACCAAGAACAGAGCATAAAAGGGCAAAACAACTTACATTGGTCTTTCTTGACGCCAGGTAAAGCAACACGAAAAAGATAGGCATCCTTACTGATGCCAATATCAACGAGTCCAACAGGTGGTCCAGCCGTCCCATCTTTTGCTGTCCCAGTTAAAAAGACAGATGTCTTGGGGTTCCAGTGTTCTATTCTGGGGGTGGATGCAAGCACCACCATGGCGGGTGCGGCCAAATCAATGGCCTTCACAGGAAACGCTTCTTCAAATGGAGGTGCAACATTATCATCATACAAAGGAGCGGCACTCTGACATGGCATTGGCATCAGCAGTGGGTCTTTCAGACGCCTTTTTTTCGAATTATTCCTACGCCTGGAAGATTCAGCTGCATTTCCATTTGGAACATCTTTCGTTGATGTTTCTGCATAACATAGAGTATAGTTTGGTGATGGTTGGCTTTCGTCTCTGTCGGTGCGATATCCATGGTGATAGAATAGGGCTTCATCCCTATCGATCTTCAGATCATTCACTCCAGCTAACCACCTGAACCTTTCAAGATCTGCTGGTTTAATATAAGAAACATCAGGATCACCAATCATTACGACCCCCTTGAAGATCTTGAAACTCCCTTTGAATCTACCCTGCCTGTGAATATCTCGGGGGAAAAAGCTTGTAAACTGGCGCTCATCCTCGAGAATGTCCGAGTTGGAAGGATGCATATCACCCTTGAAATACATGTACAGGGACTGCAACTTCAATACAGCACTGGGATGTGCATTCCTCAGAATATAATAATAAAGGCTCTCAACTTCCGAGAGCTTTAGGAATGCTGCACCCAAATCAGTGATATCATATGGCGGAAGGCCTTCGGCTATTCGTTGAGAGGCTGACCGCCTTGGGATGTCTGTTTTGACATCAGGGCCCAAGTAAGTGCCCATAATGAAATTGACCAAGAAACATTGATCATTTGTGGATGCTTCAACTGAAAGTCTAGATATAGGCCTGACAGAATCCATCTTGTCCACTTATGGCTGCTTTCGCATTTTCCAGGGTGGCCTATCTCAGAAAGTAAGAATCCACATGGATCTAGCCTGAGCCCCTGCATAATGGTAAAGATGAACAGATAATAGAAGCTCTTAGAGACCAGAAGAATGAAGTTGAACCAAGTTTCTGCAACATTAGAAATCACTGCTGACTCCCCGAGAGTTGGATTACATGTATGAAATTGCTGCTTGGTAACTGTAAAATTGTAAAATTACCTTTTCTGAAATAAAAAAAGTGAATACACAAGCTTTGCTAAGTGCACACGCGTGCAATAGAGCTCCTGTACAGCCACACATGTGCCAGCATGGCACAACCGGTCCAAGATCCAATCCATCCATCAGAAAGGAACCACTATATCGATGCCCTAGTCCAAGAACCAGGTTGATCCACTGGTTAGGTGGGCCACAGTTTGCAAAATAAATGTTCAGCTTTGAAAAACCCTGATGAAGTTTTCTAACCCATCCACCTGTTTCCAGTATTGGGGCCCACAGGATGAGTAGACCAGATTTATTTTTTGGGAAAACATGTAGAAGGTCAGACCAACCTGATGGATGGATTGGATGTAGAACCTATGTGCCAGCTGTGCCATGCTGGCACATGTGTGAAGTGCACACGGGTGTGCACTAAGCAAAGCTCGTGAATACAGAAGACAACAAAAGATAACAAAAAAGGAACATGAGATATTTCCAATACCAAATCATCATCATCATCATCTAAGCCTTGCATTAATTGGGGATATTTCCAATGCAAAATATGCATGAAAATTTGGTATCAAAATTGGAGGTTAGCACAGAACAATCTAAGCCAAATATGACCTGGCTAACAAAATACGGAAAACCATGCACCAAATCAAAGCCCTTCATTTGATCTTAGAAACTCCTTGATATCAGCATGATCCAGAAATCTAAGATCCAACATTAAAAAGACCAAATCCAGCACACATGGGATTTTTCCAAAGATTCTAAGGTGAATGGGCAGGTTAAAGATCACGACAAACAGTAAGCCATTTCACGTACACAGGTTTGAGGAGATGAGAGGTACAGAGAAAAGAGAACATGTGAGGTTACAATGCTAACAAAGAAATGGTCAAACAGCATTAAAAAACCCATTCTGAAAACACTAAACCCATTCCTCCTAAGTGTATCTAACATATCACACCCGCGTACACGTAAAATACACACAGACAGACAGAAAAATGATAATCATGTGGGGACATGTAAGCAAAATGTTAACTACTCTACTTACTGCATTTCAAGCAGGTTCTGATAATTTAAACCTCTTGATTTTATTTATTTTGTTTATTTGTTGAAAAGTAATTTGATGCAAAGCATTCCTCCAAACCTCTAATTTAAAAAAAAAAAAAAAAAAAAAAATTTTAAAATAAAAAAAAAACCTAAAATCTCATTGACCTGAACCATGTAATTGAGCACTACGTCCTCAGCAAACAGTGTGCACTAAAGGATCTCATCTTAACTCATCTGCTGCAACTGAAAAAAGGTAATGGCTTAATGCCAACTCCTATTGGAGACCCACCGCTACAAGGAACTCACGGCTCCCACAACATGCCTTAAGTGGAAAATAACTATCTTTTCCAGTGCTTCTGCTCTATATTAAACTATGTCATGTGACATAGTCACTTCTATGTAAAGATGTGTTTTCAACTTCCTGTGAATTCCACGAACATTTCAAGACTAGCATATTACCATATATGGCTGGTCTCTCCTGAAACAACACTGGGCCTCGTCTTACCATTTACACTTTCACAAATTTGGGCAGAGCTGAAAACACAGGATATTCCTAGATAGCACTAATTGTTGCTTTGGATATGCTCTAGAGTTTATTTGACAAAGCCACAATGATGCTTGTAACCATAGAATTTTCCAACTCCTAATATTAATGAGTTACCTTTCATGCCACCAAAAAGCTTGAATTGTCAAAATGGCAACAAGTGTTTTTGGATCTCTTGTCACTTTTACCACTAATCATTTTGCAAGATGATGAACTAACTCAAAAGGTCACCAGGAGGAACGGTAAGATTCAAAGGATCATCCTAGTCATGCAACTCCAAACCCTTAGAAAGGAAAGATATCCGCCTCGAAAGATATGTTCTTTATCTCCATATCCCAATGATAGAGGAAGTAGAGGCAGTTGGCCGAAGCCTTTAGAACTAAAGGCACTCCCAGAGTAGATGCCATCAAGAGAAGGGTAAATCACAACTCAACTTTATGATTTAAAAAAAAAAAAATTTAAAAAAAAAAAAAAAAAAAAAAAAAAAAAAAACAGATTAAGCTGTGGAGCAGAAGATGATCTAAAAAGAAAGTGGAAGATGTGCATAGCCAACCAAGCTGGAGAGAATGATAAACATTATGGTTTTGCCATATATCCACTACCAAAGTATATGAATGCCATAAATGGTCAAAGCTTTCCAAATCTTCACAAATCACAAACACGAGTGATTCCTAGTTGGATCATCATCTAACCTCATCCACTAATCGAGAAAATCTGATTTTGATCCAAGCTGATCTCTGCAGTAGAATTTCTCACTAGTGATTCTGCTCTAATTTTTATGAGAAAACCAATTAGTGGTTAAAAAGTAAAACCATATCACACTTGATCAGATGCACAATGCTGCCTAATAATTTACTCAACTAACAGATAGAAGCATGCAATAGTAAGAAGGTTATGGTGCAAAGCACATTTAAAGAGCTTAGAACTTCAAAAGGAGTGAAGCAGGTACTCAATGTGCATTTGCAAAACAGAACTCAATTGATATCATCACTTTCTTTTGCAGTGACAATGATACCAACATCACATGTCTAGCTAATGTTGTTATTTCAGTTATTTCAATATTCACTCATCCGGGTCCTCCAGTGTCCATCATCATCTAATTAATTTTTTCATCATTCTTTTGTTTTTGTTTTCGTTTTTTTTTTTTTTTTGGAAAGGTAATATTTTATTTAAACGAGCCAAAAGACTCAAATAACAAAGCTAAAAACGACCACCCATTTTGTTGCTTGATACATGAAATCCACCCTTTTATGTACATTTTTGCCCTCTTATATACTTCCAACTCGGTCCCGCTCTTGTTTTGGAAGCATCACCCATTTCTCTCCCCCCCATATAGCCCAAAAGATTGCCATTATTATTATCTTTCACACCGCCATCTCCTTTCTCTTCCTTGCAAAAGAGCAATGGATGAACAGTTGGTTTACTAATTCCAATTAGGAATTTTTTTAGATCTTTTCTGCAAATTATCAATAGTAAGGATCTGATTCCTACCTGCCACCCATGTACACACCGCCGCTTTGGGAGGAGTCTACGAGACAATAAAAACGATAATGCACAGCTACCCTCTCTCGAGGTTGTTTGCCCAATCACCCCGTAAAAAGATTTAACCAAAAATTGGCATGGTTTCTCCCAGGACCACACTATGGAATCCTTCTCTCCTGGGACCACCTGTATACACTGAAGCCAATCCAATAGCCGTTGCGGCTCTACCTAGAGATGGGAATGCCTTTAGCAACGGGCATTCCCCACTCCATAAGTCCTTCCAAAACTGAATTCTTCTCCCATCTCCCAATGAGAATCGGATCTCCACTTTAAACTCGTTCACCAATGAGCTCATTTAATGTTGAGTACTTAAATAGTGACATGAAATAAAGTGCTAGGTTTGACATAGCAGCCTTTATCAAAGTTAGCCATTCCCTTAATGACATGTTTGTTTTTCCATTTGGATAGCTTCCTTTCTATAATTATATCCTTTCAATGACCTTGTCCCAAAGTTGTTTAGAGTCCTAAATACATCGAGGGAAGAGATCCAATCCTGTATCCAAGGATTCCTCCCATTGACACCACCTCTTCCTTCGAAGAACACACCCCAAACAGCTCACTCTTAGATATGTTGACTCTCAACCCTGAACTACATCAAAACATCTCACCAAACAACTCGCTCTTGGATATGTTGACTCTTCATCATTCTATTACCAAATCTCTCTTTGTTCCCAGAAAATCTATCTCTAGGAAAGGAAGAGCAACATCTACCTACAGATATATCACCAAAAAAAAAAGGATTTGAGAAGTGTGATGGAAAAGAATAAGACATATGTTGATACGGGTCAAAATTTTGGAGATGATGGGAAACCACAAGAAAACCAAAAAGGAAATTAAAAAAGCATATGCCAAGGAAAATTCTAACAACACATGCAAAATGAGAATAAATAAATCTTGTATTTAGGAAATGCAGTCTAAGGATGACATATGGATAATCTAGAAGATCTAGAAATTCTCTAGAATATTTTGGAGATGATGGGAAACCACAAGAAAACCAAAAAGAAAATTAAAAAAGCATATGCCAAGGAAAATTCTAACAACACGTGCAAAATGAGAATAAATAAATAATCTTGTATTTAGGAAATGCAGTCTAAGGATAACATATGAATAATCTAGAAGATCCAGAAATTCTCTAGCAGAGTTTCCATGGAGTAAATTACACAAAACCTGTTGCAAGAGTTTGTCACAAGAAGCTACCGCAATAACTAAACTCTTCATCTTCTAAAATCAGTAATTGTTTACTCTCTTTTCTTCTTGTTCTTTTTTTCTTTTTCGTTTTCTTTTTTGTTTCTTTTTTTAAGAAGTAACAATCACTTTATTAACAAGCACGTGAAGAAACGAGCAAAGAATACAACACCCACCAACCACAATCAAACAGAAGATGCGGCCAACGCGGCCTTTACATTAATAGCCCATCCCACTATAAGAAGTTTAACTTTCCTAATTACCTCATCACCCCCCACCCTAATATTTCTAAAACAACACTCATTTTTAGCCCTCCAAATGGCCCAACACACTGCCATAATGAGCAGTCTCCAAATTGCTTTTCTGAATTTCCCCACTCCTCCGCCATGCCAAGCCCAAAGAAGATCCCCTACCGATACCAGCATAACCCAGTCCGTCTAAAACAAAGAAAAGAAGTGACTTCACACCTTTCCGGCGAAGGCACAATGAATGAAAAGGTGCCTCGCCGCAATGAATGAAAAGGTGGTCGATGGATTACTCACTAGACATACACATCAAGCAAATATTAGGAAGAATCATGGCCTTTTGTGTACGTTGTCAACAGTGAGAATCCTTATGTCGACAAACTAACCAAAGGAAAACTGCAAGTCGAGGAGAAGCACCATAAAACCAGTGATGGAACGGATGGACAGGGAAGTGACTCCTAAGGCTCTGAAATCAAAATATAAAGCAACTTATTCTAGGAGGGATTTCTAGCCCAAAAGATAGAATCCACCTCCTAATTGCCGAACTTAACATTCATAGCATATCAAGAAGGCTCACGAACTCAACAGTTTCTGCTTCCATTAGGTTCCTATGGCATAGAGGGGCCCGCACCACCTAGCCACCAATAATAGAATAGCAATCCGTAACGACGCTGAAGCGGTCAAGAGCAACACAGGCAATTCTCAAAAATCAAGCTTAAAACACGAGATCGCCAACACCAAATATCTACGCAGAAACAAATGCAGAGCCCATTCCCAATGGCAAAAGACATACCCTTCTAGATGAGGTGCTCAACAGCGGTAACTGCTTTCCAAATAGTCGAGGCCTTGTACTACGAAGAACCCCTAACGAACCACCCACATTCCTTAGTGTCATACCTTGTGGCCACCAATTGTAAGCCCCGTGTCTTAGTCCGTACCCTTCCGTAGGCTTCCACGATCTTCCCGGTCGAATTCCGGCAACCTTCGACCTTTATCCGACGTTTGCGCACGACCCTGAGTTACACGCCGTCAACCCGAGTCGACTCAACTTGAGACTTGTACCCTAGCGACCGCGCCGTCGCCGTGGTTCTGATGCCACGTCTCGCATGCCAAGCCGATACCCAGGCCAGGAGATGTGGGCCCGCGTTCAGTTCGAGGAAAACGCCGCGCGTTGCAAAACCTAAGAGAATCTCTACTGAATATCACATCCATCAATCAATCAATCACATCAAGGGTCAAGTACATGTCAAGTACACCATCACCTCACACCCATCCCCAAGCAACCCTAAAAGTCAAAAAAGTTCTTACACACCCCATACCTTTCTTACACCATCTACCCCTAAAAGTCAAAAAGTTCTTACACCCATCACTCACCACATCCATCACTCCACCCATCTCTCTCTCCGTTTACAAACCTCTCTCTCTCATTCTCAAACCACTTTCCAAGCAACCCAAAAACACCACACGTCCAAACATTTTCTCTTCTCCAAGAGAGCTTTTGTGTGTGGCCCACTTCCTACCCTCTCATCTCCCATCTCAACCATCCAAACTCCATCTCCTCCGTTAGGAACAAAGCTAAGGAGCAAAGGAAGCCTGGGAAGCAAGAAGGAGACGGTGGGTGACCTTGGATCTCCATTTCTTTATTCTTTTGTGATGTAAGGGCCCACTTATGGTGGGACCCACCTTGATGTAGGCTTTGTATCAAGAGGGGCCCATAGTGGCTGGGCGGGGCCCCTCCATCCTCGCCGATCTCTCTCTCTCTCTCTCTCTCTCTCTCTCTCTCTCTCTCATGTATGAGAAGTGACTGGTCATAGCATGTCTTCGGGCAGATTGTTTATGGGCTCCCAGATAGGCGTTGTTGCCCTACATGAGCGCATGATACGCGCAAGATTACTGCATGATTGGATAGTGTGATTCATGCATTTCGCATTGTGTAACATGGCTACTATACGCCCTAGCGACATCAGGGCCGTAGCCGCCACAGGCGTATCGTGGCTGGTAAGATTGGATACCGAAAATCTTATTCTACATGGGGTGCTATAGATATCCCTAGGTGAAAGTCTCTAAACCCTTATAGTACCAGGAGGTTGCTCCAACGTCTAGACCGAGTGGGTGCATGAGTGTCGAGTGCCGATTACCAAAAGACCGCGTTTTCCACTGTGACGTAGTTGGTTAGAAGGGGGTGCAGCCTAACCCACCCGAGAGGAGGGGGCAGAGCTAGGCTGAGGAATGGGTCCGCTATTGACGAGCCGGGCTCGATATTGGCAGGCGGAAAGTGAGGTCTCTTCCACTTACCTTATTGCGCGCGATCGGGCAGCAATCTGGTTTGGAGTGTACTAGACCCCGGTTTTTCCAGAGTTGAGCTATATTGATATATGGACTTAGATGAGGATTGGTGTGCTTGTATTGCATCTCGCATTGCATGGCCTTGGTATGGCCGATATCATTCATGCCTTGCATCGCATGGCCTTGGTACGGTCAATAGTACTCATGGATTCTTCAGCATATTCTGCATTACCCTGATACTGCATAATTGTATTACTACCTTGCGCACACACTTTCACCACCCTCTAAGCTTTCCATAAGCTTATGCACGACCATTGCGTGCAGGTGACGTTGGACCGCAACAGCACTGAGGCAGGAGCGCATAGCAGATCATCTTGGAGCTTTTTGTTCACTATCATTGTATTTCCCTTTATGCTCATTGTACTTATAAAGTTTTTTATCATAGTGGAAATGTGATGGAGTTTTTGGTTATTGTTTGTGAGTTATGCCTTTGGTTATGCTTATTACGAATCAAACTGATGTTGAAAATCCTCCTCGTAGCATCCCAGAATCGGAACCTAGCGAATGGGCGCTGGGAGCTGAGAATGGGGTTCTACAGAGGTTGTCGGCGCCAGATTCGGCGATCGAAAATTTTGTGAGCCCGATTTTCGAGTTTGGGGCATGACAAAAGTTGGTATCAAAGCATAACTCGGGAATAACCAAGAACAACATTACATGTCTGCTACGAGTTTAGAATAATTAGGTTCCGAGTTCGGATAGCTTAGTGATATTCTGTTACAGACCCTTAACGTCCGTGCCTTCGAGAGTTTTGAAGTTGATAGGCACCTTTGCTCTTTCCTGTAGGTCATGCCGCCCAGGAGAGTAACCCGATCGACTCCCGCTCCACCACTTGAGACTCCCGCACTACCACCTACGCTCCCCACTCCACCACCAGAGATTCCACTCCCCAGCCGGAGGATGCCGCTCCTCTACCAGAGACCGGTGCAGATCCGACCGTACCGGTGAGTGTCTTCCAGTTACAGCAGATGTTACAGGCTGTGACGGCCGCACTTCAGGGGCAGGGCAGGCACCCCGTTGTTTCACCGGACCAGGCCAAGCAGGAGCGCGCGAGCGCCCTTCTTCGAGAGTTTTGACGGCTCGATCCCCGCGTTTCCAAGGCGAGCCAGACCCGACGGTAGCTGAGAGATGGCGCTCCGATGTGGAGAAGATATTTGATACAATGGGATGTACGACCCAGCGGCGAGTCCGATTAGCAGTATTTCTTCTTCATGGTGAGGCTGAGCACTGGTGGACATCAGTCTCCCGAGCAGCAGGTGTCGATTTTGTATGGACCTGGGAGGCTTTTGTGGATCGGTTTGACCGACACTATTTTCCTGATCACATCCGACGACAGCGAGTGTTGGAGTTCGAAGCCCTGGTGCAGGGTGATATGACGGTGGCTCAGTATGCGGCTCGTTTTGTAACGTTGTCCAAATTTGCATCTTATTTGGTAGATGATGATGGGCGGAGAGCCTGCCGTTTCGAGGACGGTTTGCGTTACGACCTTCGAGACCGTGTTATTGGGCATAAGCTCCCGACTTTTGAGGGGGTGGTACAGAAGGCCCAGATTTATGAGGCTGAGTGGGCTGGTTCTCAGTCTGATCGCGGTCAGAGGAGAGACCGGAAGAGGCAGGCTCCTTCTAGTGATTCCCAGCAACGTCGACCACAGCAGAGGCGCACAGGTTGCCCAGCCTTCCGAGCACCAACAGCACCTCCAATACCACCTCCGAGACAGTTCACCGGCACCTGTTTTGGGTGCGGTGCGATGGGGCACCATATGTGGGAGTGTCCCCGCCCCCAGCAGCAGCCGAGAGATCCACAGCAGCCTCCACCGCAGTAGCAGCAGAGACCCACACAGCAGCAGCGACAGCAGCCCCCACCACCGAGACCACCTCAGCAGCAGCATCAACACCAGCCTCCGAGACCGCAGCAGCAAAGACAGCAGTTTCGACCGCCTCAGCAACAGCAGCAGCAGCAGCAGCACGCTCAGAGGGAACAGGCACCTCCCCAGCCAGCTCAGGCTAGGTTTTATGCGGCTCAGCAGGATCCGCAGTCATCTGGAGGAGTCGTTGAGGGTATACTTCCAGTCTCTGCATGCATCGCTCGAGTTTTATTTGATTCTGGTGCTTAGTACTCGTTTATGTCAGAGAAATTCTGTCGTTCGACTGGATTGCCGACAGAGTCTGCTCAAGAGGGGTTGATCGTATCGACGCCCTTGGGGAATACTACAGTATTAGGCCGCTTCTTTTCGTCTTGCCCCGTGTTAATGGAAGAGATTTTCTTACCCGCCGACTTGTATATGCTGCCAATGTCAGATTTCGACATTATCTTGGGCATGGATTGGTTTGCCAAGTACCATGTCATCTTGGACTGCTCCGCAAGGACAGTCACGTTCTGTATACCAGGTTTGCCGCAGTTTCAGTTCGTTGCAGAGCCCCAGGGAGAGCCATTGTCTTACTTGATGTCCTGCGCGTTGAGGAGCCTATTGCCGCTTGTATTAATCAGTTGTCTGTGGTTTGCAATTTTCCCGATGTGTTCCAGGAAATTCCTAGATTACCGCCTCGCCGACGCACCGAGTTTCAGATTGACCTCGTGCCCGGTACTACGTCTATTTCGAAGGCCCCGTATCGTATGGCACCGTTGGAGTAGCGGAAACTGCAGAAGCAATTGGACGAGTTGCACGATTTAGGCTTTATCCGTCCGAGCAGTTCGCCGTGGAGAGAGCCGGTACTCTTCGTGAAGAAGAAGGATGGCTCGTTGAGGCTCTGCATGGACTACCGCGAGCTCAACAAGGTCACGATCAAGAACAAGTACCCGCTCTCGAGGATTGATGATTTGTTTGATCAGCTGTAGGGTGCACAGTTCTTTTCGAAGATTGACCTGCGTTCCGGTTATCATCAGATTCGGGTCCAAGAGGAGGACAACCCAAAGACGACTTTCAAAACGCGTTATGGTCATTTTGAGTTTCAGGTCATGTCCTTCGGACTGAGAAATGCACCCGCAGTCTTCATGCAGTTGATGAACGAGGTCTTCCGGCCTTATCTCGATCAGTTTGTTGTAGTCTTCATCGACGACATTCTAATCTATTCGAGGACCCGTGAGGAGCACGAGCAGCATTTGGAAGTTGCATTGCAGACACTCCGCGCGCACCAGCTGTATGCGAAGCTGGAGAAGTGCGAGTTCTGGCAGGAGGAGGTGAAATTCCTCGATCATGTGGTGACGAGGGAGGGCGTCACAGTGGACCCCTCAAAGGTTGAGGCAGTGCGTCAGTGGGGCCAACCCATGATCGCGTCCAAGATCCGCAGTTTCCTTGGTGTGGCGGGCTTCTACCGGCGTTTCATTGAGGGTTTCTCCCGTATCGCAACCCCGTTAACCAGGTTGACTCAGAAGGGCGCAGAGTTTGTTTGGGGCAACGCATGTGAGCAGGCATTCGCGGAGCTGAAGGACCGTCTAACGTCCGCCCCTGTCCTCACTCTTCCCTCTAGGAGTGATGGGTTCATTGTATTTACTGATGCCTCACATATTGGTTTGGGTGCTGTCCTGATGCAGCACGGGAGGCCTGTAGCTTTCGCGTCCCGTCAGCTCAAGGTCCATGAGCAGAACTACCCCACGCATGATTTAGAGCTAGTAGCAGTTGTCTTCGCACTGAAGGTGTGAAGACACTATCTCTATGGGGTTAGGTTCGAGCTCTTCTCCGACCACAAGAGCTTGAAGTACTTATTCTCTCAGTCCGAGCTAAACATGACGCAGAGGCGTTGGATGGAACTCCTGAAGGACTATGATTTCAATCTTCAGTACCACCCGGGCAAGGCGAACGTGGCGGCGGATACCCTCAGCCGTCAGCCATGAGGCCTGGTGGCGCATATGATGATTCAGGAGTAGAGAATGCTTGAAAATATAGCAGAGTATGACTTCGAGTTTGGTCTGCAGTCTTCTATCGTTCAGCTATCGAGCCTGTCGATTCAACTCTCTTGTCGCAAGGGTGATCGAGGCTCAACAGACAGACGAGTCGTTACATGATTACCGAGTAAAGGCTGCATCTGAGAGTCGGGAAGATTGGCAGATTGGTACAGACGGTGGACTTCGCTTCAGAGGCCGATTATGTGTCCCGGATATTCCTGAGTTACACAGAGATCTTATAACCAGGCACATCGATCGCGATTTTCTATCCACCCTGGATCGACGATGTACCGTTATATGAGGCGACAGTATTTTTGGGCGGGGATGAAGCACCAGATCGCCAGTTTTGTGGCCGAGTGTGACACATGCCAACGTGTCAAGGCTGATCATCAGAGACCCCCTGGTCTATTGCAGCCGTTGAGCGTCCCGATGTGGAAGTGGGAGCACATGTCGACAGATTTCATTGTGGGCTTGCCGAGGACTCAGCGCGTCATGACGCCGTCTGGGTCGTCGTTGATCGTCTGACGAAGTCGGCACATTTTCTTGCGATTCGTGTGACTTGGCCTTTGGACCGGCTTGCAAGGTTATTCGTCGAGGAGATTGTGAGACTATATGGCATTCCAGTCTCGATCGTTTCTGACCGAGACCCGAGGTTCACGTCTCAGTTTTGGGGGAGCTTCCAGAGAGCGATAGGGACTAATTTGCAGCTCAGCACCGCATACCATCCGCAGACCAATGGCGAGACCGAGAGGGTCAATCAAATCCTTGAGGATATGCTTCGGGTCTGCACGATTGATTTCGAGGGTAGCTGGGATGAGCATCTGCGATTGGCTGAGTTCACATACAACAACAGCTATCAGGCGACCATCGGCATGGCTCCTTTTGAGGCACTACATGGTAGACCATGCAGATCACCGAGTTGTTGGACCGAGGTTGGAGAGCGTCGTCTCCTAGGTCTCGAGCTTGTGCAGCAGACGTCAAAGGCTATCGATATCATCAGGCAGAGGATACGCACGGCTCAGAGCCGGCAGAAGAGTTTTGTTGATCGCCTGCGTCGTCCCTTGGAGTTTGATGTAGGGGACCATGTGTATCTCAAGGTCTCGCCCATGAAGGGCTTAGTTCGATTTGGAGCAAAGGGCAAGCTTGCCCCGAGATTCATAGGACCTTTTGAGATCACTGGGCGCGTTGGCGCCGTGGCCTATCGGCTTGCCTTGCCATCTCAGTTGTCTGGTGTCCACAACATTTTTCATGTCTCTATGTTGAGAAAGTGTGGATCAGACATAGTTCCTGTTATTGATTGGCAACCGTTAGAGGTTCGGGAGGACACTTCTTATATTGAGCAACCGGTTCGTATCCTTAATCGGAAGGAGCAAGTCCTTCAGACCAAGGTCATTCCGTTGGTGAAGGTTCAGTGGGGTCATCATTCTGTTAAGGAGGCTTCTTGGGAGCGCGAGGCCGAGATTCGAGAGCGCTATCCCCATCTCTTTGATGATTGATTGTGTTGTATCTTGTATGCTATCTCTGATTTTATATGATGATGTTATGTTTCTTATTCCTCATGAGTTATGTCTAGTTGCGATGATTGTGTAAATTTCGAGGACGAAATTTTTATTAGGAGGGGAGAGTTATAAGCCCCATATCTTAGTTTATACCCTTCCGTAGGCTTCCGCGATCTTCCCGGTCGAATTCCGGCAACCTTTGACCTTTATCCGACGTTTGCGCACGACCCTGAGTTACACGTCAACCCGAGTCGACTCAACTCGAGACTTGTACCCTAGCGACCGAGCCGTCGTCGCGGTTCCGATGTCGCGTCTCACGCCCCGAGCCGATACCTAGGCCAGGAGATGTGGGCCCACGTTCAGTTCAAGGAAAACGTCGCACGTTGCAAAACCCAAGAGAATCTCTACCAAATGTCACATCCATCAATCAATCAATCCCATCAAGGGTCAAGTACATGTCAAGTACACCATCACCTCACAACCATCCCTAAGCAACCCCAAAAGTCAAAAAGTTCTTACACACCTCATACCTTTCTTACACCATCTACCCCTAAAAGTCAAAAAGTTTTTAAACTCATCACTCACCACATCCATCACTCCATCACCCATCTCTCTCTCCCTTTACAAACCTCTCTCTCTCTCATTCTCAAACCACTTTCCAAGCAACCCAAAAACACCACACGTCCAAACCTTTTCTCTTCTCTAAGAGAGCTTTGTGTGTGGCCCACTTCCTACCCTCTCATCTCCCATCTCAACCATCCAAACTCCATCTCCTCCGTTAGGATCGAAGCTAAGGAACAAAGGAATCCTAGGGAGCAAAAAGGAGACGGTGGGTGATCTTGGATCTCCATTTCTTTATTCTTTTGTGATGTAAGGGCCCACTTATGGTGGGACCCACCTTGATGTAGGCTTTGTATCAAGAGGGGCCCATAGTGGCGGGGCCCCTCCATCCTTGTCGATCTCTCTCTCTCTCTCTCTCTCTCTCTCTCTCTCTCTCTCTCTCTCTCTCTCTCTCTCTCTCGTCTTGTGGCCCCACTATGATGTATGATCCACGTCGTCCCATCCGTAGGACGCACCTTGCTGACCACCTTTGGGTGGGCCTGGATGTAGGAGAAACACAAATATTAGGTTGATCCAAATCCGGTGGGCCACGTCCATGTGGGACCCACCGTGATGCCTGTGTTGTATACAAACTGTCCAGCGTCCAGGGACGCTGGACGGGGCTGACAGTGAGAGTAGCTAACAATGAAGTGTGGCTGATAGTAGGTGTGGCTAACAGAGAAGTGTGTGCTAACGGTGGAGTCCATGGGACCCATCTGCGTCCTCCACCCATCCAAATGGGCCACACCATAGTGTATGTGTTGTATCCAAACCGTCCACCACCCCTGGACGGTGGGACCCACGTCCGTGTGGGGCCCTCGTTGACAGGTCTATCCACACGACCCAGATCCATAGCTCAAGTGGTAGACTGAGTGAAAGACACCTCGTTTCAACGTTGAGGTATTGGCACTAATACCCTTGTACGGGTGGCTGCCAGTGAAGTGTGGACTGACGGTGGAGTCCATGGGACCCACCCACGCCGTCCATTCATGTGGTGGGCCACACCGTGCAGCGTGTGGGGTCTCCACCGTCCCTGGACGGTGGGACCCACCCCACGTGTGGGGCCTCCCTTAGATGTACGTGAACGTCCAGGCCGTCCAGGGCCTAAACGTTGCATGTTATTAATATAATATTTATATTATATTATATTATATTATATTATATTAATATATATGATATAATATATTATATATTATATTATAATATTATATAATATTATTCATTCATGAGGGTGGGCCCTACGTGGGACCCACCTCTCTTTTAGTGCATAAAGCTGCACTAGCAGCAGATATATATAAATATATTATATTATATGTGCTTTATGTATATATAAGGGTGGGCCCTACGTGGGACCCACCTCTGCCTCTTTTAAGCAGCAGCAGCTGCCTGTACATGGCAGCTATACAACAGCAAGCTTCGTGGGTCCCACCTATTCCATCCACGCCGTTTATCTATGGGACCCATCATGACGCATGTGTTGTATACAAACCGTCCAACCATTGGAGATATCATTTTATGGCTTGAGGCAAAAATAAATAAATAAATAATAAGACAGATCTAATATCAAGAGGACCACACTGCGGAAAACAGTGTTGAGTGAACGTCCACCATTAAAACCCTTCTTGTGGTCACAGCGGTTCTAGATCAATTTGAAATTTGTTTTTCCTCTTAATTCAAGTCAGAGTGACCTTATGAACAGATTGTATGGGAAATAAATGTTATGGTGGGCCTTGGATATTCTAGTGGTGGGAATCATTATCACCACTATATTTGGAGTGCGGTCCATGTGATTTAAATGTAATTTTCTTAATACTCTAAAATGATCCCTAGGAATAGATGAATGGTGTAGATAGCGCGACCCACTTAATGAAGGTTAGGCCCATTGGTGCAGCCCGATTTGATATACATGAGGCCCATTTGAATCGGCCCATTCGATTCGACCCATTTGATTCAATCATGCCTTGGGAGCAATGATGGTTTGACGCCCACATTGTAGAGCAATGATGGTTAAATGTCCACATTGTAACTCTCCCGAGGGCCCATTGTTAGGCCCATACTTGTAGTGTGTAGACCGTCTAGGCCCATCTTCGTTACGAACGAGAATCCATCGCCATATAACACGATTAGTATAGTTCCATGATTCATGATCATACGCATCATGTATGTTTGATATGAGAAGTGATTGATCATAGCATATGTCTTCGGGCAGATTGTTTATGGACTCCCGGATAGGCGTTGTTGCCCTACATGAGCGCACGATACACGCAGGATTGCTGCATGATTGGATAGTGTGATTCATGCATTTCGCATTGTGTGACATGATTACTATACGCCCTAGCGACATCAGGGTCGTAGCCGCCACAGGCGTATTGTGGTTGGCAGGATTGGATAACGGAAATATTGTTCTACATGGGGTGCTATAGATATCTCTAGGTGAAAGTCCTTAAACCCTTATGGTATCAGGAGGTTGCTCCAACGTCTAGACCGAGTGGGTGCAGGAGCGCCGAGTGCCGATTACCAGAAGGTCGCGCTTTCCACTGTGTCGTGGTCGGTTGGAGGGGACAAAGCTAGGCTGAGTTTAACCAGCTTGAGGAATGGGTCCGCTATGGACGAGTCGGGCCCGATATTGGCAGGCGGATAGTGAGGTCTCTTCCACTTACCTTATTGCGCGCGATGGGGCGACAATCTGGTTTGGAGTGTAGTAGACCCCAGTTATATTCCAAAGTTGAGCTATATTGATATGTGGACTTAGATGAGGAT
This sequence comes from Magnolia officinalis, assembly GCA_021015155.1. NCBI lineage: Eukaryota > Viridiplantae > Streptophyta > Magnoliopsida > Magnoliales > Magnoliaceae > Magnolia > Magnolia officinalis. The sequence goes on along the minus strand of JAJHSJ010000002.1, from coordinate 118,909,618 downwards.
TGGTGTACTTGTATTGCATCTCGCATTGCATGACCTTGGTATGGCCGATATCATTCATGCCTTGCATCGCATGGCCTTGGTACGGCCGATAGTATTCATGGATTCTTCAGCATATTCCGCATTACTCTGATACTGTATAATTGTATTACTACCTTGCGCACACACTTTCACCACCCTCTAAGCTTTCCATAAGCTTATGCACGACCGTTGCGTGCAGGTGACGTTGGACCGCAACAGCGCTGAGGCAGGAGCGCATAGCAAATCATCTTGGAGTTTTTTGTCCATTATCATTGTATTTCCCTTTATACTCATTGTACTTATAAAGTTTTTTATCATAATGGAAATGTGATGGAGTTTTTGGTTGTTGTTTGTAGGTTATGCCTTTGGTTATGCTTATTACGAATCAAACTGATGTTGAAAATCCTCCTCGTAGCATCCAGGATCGGAACCTAGCGAATGGGCGTTGGGAGCCGAGAATGGGGTTCTACGGAAGCTGTCGGCGCCAGATTCGGCGATCGAGAATTTTGTGAGCCCAATTTCCGAGTTTGGAGCGTGACACCAATACTCTCCAAAGCCTACCCTCTTCTGCTCCAAATCTCGATATCAACTTCCTTGGCAACACTGTATACATGTCCCCCAAAGATTAATACATGCCCTCAAAATAGGCCTCCACACCTCATCCCATTTAAGGAGATGAAACTTTCTACCTTCGTTAGCACCCTTCCACAAAAAAATCACGCCTCAATATTTCGAGTCTGGAAAGCACAAACTTTGGGCATTTCAAAATAGGCATGAAGTATATGGGCATGTTGGAGAAAGCCGTCTTGATGAGAGTTAAGTGCAGATAATGGCATTTCCAACAAGCCGATCTCCTCTCGATTCTCTACCACCCTGTCCCAAAGATGAACAGCCAGATTCACAATACAAAGCGGTACCCAAGATAAATTAAGGGAAAGGACCCTGTCTTGCACCCAAAAAATGCTAGCAAGTTTCTCAAGCTCTTCCTCCCCGACATGAATACCAAGCATTTCCGACTTTGAAACGTTCACCTTCAAACCCCTAATTCTAACCTAATAAGGAAATAAACATCATTGAAATTTTTCTAACCTGGCAGATTCCAAATAAACTTGAAAGTAGTGTGTGTGTGTGTGTGTGTGTGTGTGAAGAGAAGGTCTCAAGTCCAACCAGTTGGACCATAGGCTATGGCCCACGCAGCGGATAACTTCTAACTCATTAAGTGCATGGGTCATCCAACTCGTGCAATAGATTGGCGCCTCCATGAGGAACTCTTTATGCGAAAATCAGCCCTATCCACTCATCAAGTGGACCACACTTATATTTCTCTATGTATCAATCGCTATACACTGTTTTCTATGGTGTGGCTCACTTGATGAGTGGATAAGGCTAGATTTTTGCCCAAAGAGTTCCTCATGGTGGGGCCAATCTATTGAACGGGTTGGATGTCCAGTGCACTTAACAGGTTGGAAGTTATCCATTGGGTGGACCAAAAACTATGGTCCAACCGGTTGGACTATAGACCTTCTCATATATAAAAGACTTGCAAAGAAGACAGATTTTACTGGAAACCTGCCCCAAGATCTCTACACACGTAACCAAATCCCTCTATGCAAAAAATTACAGGAAAAAAAAAAAAAAAACTAATCTACCCTCTGCAGAGTGCAGATTGACTACGTTGCATGACTGCCAATTCTATTAAACGCTCATTCACGTGCTTCCTTAATTATGGGGAAAAAATGGTATCCTAAATACCCAAAATATTCCTAGAAAATAATTGGATCACCTCATTAAGCAATTTCCTGTAACCATGCTCTGAAGGGATGCATCCTCGCCAATTCTTTGCAATACCAATATGCTTAAAACACCCTTTTCAACAAATCTCATATTTAAAACTGCATTCTATGCATGGGCATAGTCTTCACTGAACCATAATATACAATTTATATTGACATATTGTGTGTCCATCAATTTGCACGTTGCCAAAATCTCAACATGCCTTCGTAAAATTTCAGATTCTCTTAAATGCCTCAGGAGGGAGGGCACACATGAGCAACTAGGTCTTACGAAGACTTAGAACAGCTGCTGTGATTCAAAACATCTCTGTCGACAGACCTGAATCTACAACAAGCCTGATTAAAAGCATTGCCAGCTAAAAACATAGGACATCAGAACTGCCTTGTATGACTGGCAAACAGGGATGTCATATGGAAATAAATACATACACAGACACAGTATCCTTAACGCAACTTAGCATTTTTCAGATAGCTTGGACACTGTAACAGGTACAATCATCCTAATAATATATGAAATTACATTATTATTCATACTATTTTAAAGATGAGCACATTAAAAGAATTGAAAAAAAGAAAAAAAAAAAAAAACATTACCAAAAAGTATTATTCACGATCTTCATCTCTTCATCATTTTGCATCATATTCTTTTATAAGAAGTGCTCCAATGCTCTCAGAGCAATATAAGTTATAGCACTCCCTAGTTGCATCAGGTAATTTGGACAGTTCAATAGAATGATCTTAACCGTCCATCAATTCTAGAACATGTTTCAAGGGTTACCATTGAAAAATAAGACCGATCAGATGATCAAGTCCTTTAATCTGGCATTCTATTTTGTAGCCGTCCTTTTTCCTACCCATGAAAAGGATGTGATTAGGATTGCCTAACAGAAGTGATTCTTCAGAATCTTAAGCAATCCATGATGGGAATCATAAAATAGATGGATTGAATTATTAACTAGACCTATTTTTGTACAAATGATCTTGACCGTTCATATTATTAGTGGCCATTGATCAAATGGTTAAGATTGTTAGATTGGTGTGATCTTCCATGGCAGCCCACGAAATGTGGGTTGGACATAATGGACAATCTAGATCAATCGGTTGAATTGTTTAAGTGTCCCATTGTAACTAGGAGCACTACAACTTATGGTGCTCTAAGAGTACTGGAGCATCTCTCTCTTTTTATTTTAATAATATATTTACAATATAAGCTATAATGTGTTGTAAATATAGTACTGCCAAGTATGTACTAAATCATTATGAAACAGTATATACAACAATAGCCATTTACTTCCATATCCGTACCTGTATCCATATCGTATCCTCTGGATACTAAAGTCCGGGGATATCAGTATCCAGGTACCATAGACAAAGAGATTACCATTATACAAAAACTCACAAGTGACTGATCTACACAATGGCACTCCTCTACTGGCATTTACAGAACTAATGGAGGTCATTAAAAAGCTGCTATTTGCAGACTGTATGCTAAGCAATGAATAAGGAAAGACTGGAGGTTAATTGGTTCATGACTCTCACAAGTAATTGGAAGACACGCTAGGTTCACATGAGTCTTGAAGTGGGCAGCCTGCATGTAAATCTGCCAACTGCCTCATCAACAGTGTTTGTCGTATCGGTATCGTTACATGTATCGCTGACTAGGGATGTGGAAACATGTATAGATATCACCGATACTCGAAAATGTATCACTGACTGAGGGAAACATGGGGAAATTGGTGGAATTTTTCAATGAAGCTTCAGGAGATGCTAATATATATATATATATATATATATATATATATATATATATATATATATATATTAGCATCTCCTGAAGCTTCAAATCACTGCAAAAGGTGCATACATAATAAGTTTCCCTTTAATGAGGGCCTAAAAGCATGTAACGTTGACTCAGGGAAACATGGGGAAAATGGTGGAATTTTTCAATGACAATTTAGGAGAAGCTAAAATACACATTTAAATATTTAAGAATCAATAATAGTGAAAAGGACACATATTTGCATATTTAGGAATCAAATAATGTTTCCCTTTAATGGGAGCCTAAAAGCATGTACCGTTGACTTAGGGAAACATGGGGAAAATGGTGGATCCATCCGTCTGTCCACACATGCCCATACAAGCGCACATGCATGATCCATTCATTCATCCATCCATCCATGCATGCATGCGTAGTTGCGTATGCACATGCGCGCACACACACATACATCCATCCATCCAACCATCTATCCATCCATGCATGCATGCATACATATATACATGATCCATCCATCCATGCATGCATACATATATACATGATCCATCCATCCATGCATGCATACATATACACACATACAAACGTGCATTTAAGCATACAACCATGCCCCCATTTTATTTTTTTATATATATAAATAAATAAATAAATAAATAACGAAAATGGAAATTTTTATTAGTGATATCTATACATTGGTGATATTATCGAAATATTACCGATACATTGGCGATACAAGTGATTCCTGGAATTTACACAGTCGAAAACATTAGCCATATCGATACATTGGCAATACTTAGTGATATATCGCCTACACCTGGAATTTATAATACTACCATTGTTATGGGTATTGTCGAGCTGGTGATACCGATAATATAGCTGGTGATACCGATAATATCAGCAATATTATCGTTTATATAGCCAATACTCAAAACAATGTTCATCGATCAAGAGACAATGGAGTCCTTGCACAATAGATAACAAGTTAACAACAACAACTGCGCAGACGTTGACAACCCTAATGACAATGAATGTCCACCATCACTAAACTCATTTAAATAAACCATGCCAATCCATCAGCTTAGGCTATCAATGAAACCACATATATGTATATATATTTATATATAATAGGATATTAAATAACTCTAAATAACCTCTATCTATCTTATAGATGCATTGCAACGATAAAATTTAAGGATGAAAAATAGCCCTCTAACACGACACGGAGTCGTCTAACAAAAGATTTAACACGAAGGTGCAGTTATGGCCATAGTTGATGAGCAATAACCAAAGTTGGATACAGTTGCATACTAATTATTTAAGGAGGGAGAATGCTAACATCCCCACCTTCATGGAAACATCAGCAATGTCCCTAAAGATTTTTTTTAAGTCGCATGTGGGACGTCCAACCCGCTCATTAGATGAGCGGGTGGAGATAGTGTAGCATGCATGAGTGATCCATGGTTCAATCCCTAGTAGTGTTACCTTTCAAGATAAAAAGTGGGACAACCAACCCGACCCCAATTAGTTGGGATAATGCTTAGATAATGATGATGATGATATGGTACAGCCAACCATTGATCCAAACAGTTTGGTCCATTCAATCATATAATTGGGAGCAAGCTATGGTGCAAAAATCATACCATGTACAGTTGAGATTGAACAAATAAACAAAATATGCCAAAATCATCATGAAACATCTATTCAATAGATCCCACCATGGATGCTTATGATTTAAAACAAGAATTTCCATTTGATGATGCTAAACATCCAATCCATGGCTCAGAAAAATCAGATGGTTGTAACAAAACTGCCCACATTCAAAGGGTTGGGATCGTCGGATTGGTGTGACTTTACACCATGGCTAGCTCCCAATTGTACGATTGAATGGACCGTCCAGACCAATGATTGGCCATGCCACGTGACTGAAGGCTTTGGGAATGTTTCTAAAGGGGGGGTGGATGTTGGAATTTCCCTGAGAGGAAAATGATTATAAAAATATCACTATAAAAGTGGAACATACAACGGGCATCTATCGGATGACGTTAGGGTGTGAGATATTCCAATGCCATGCAAACAAGAGACCAAATCAAACTTAAGAAACAAAAAGAACCATGCTTCATTAAGGCACAAGGGCCTAAACACTCACTATATAGTTGTAGATAAAGAGAGACCCGAAAGTTTAAGGAAGAAAATTTTGTGAAACTTCTATAGAAGCACCATCAGTTGGCGATACACACATCACACAATCATTGATGCGATTACACGACCAAGCATGCAATCAATGATAAATACACAACCATCAATGTGAATCAACTATAACTCCTGGTATCACATTCTTTACGAGATTAGAAAATGCATATCTTTGATTAATGCACGAGACAAAGGTAAAAATAGAAGTAGATATCAATGCTCTCAGAAAATGCCACTAGGAACATCACCGATAGGCACTGATACAAAGTCTAGACATGGAATGTGGTAGGCAGTATTTCTTAAATGGTGGTGACTCATCCACCGTACACATTACATACATGTAAGCCAATCCTGATTCTAGATCGTCCAATTTGTGGGCGCAAAGGTCAATGGAGCATAGTTCCACAGTCGTGCAAATCGGATGACCTTAAGCATCTGCTAATTTCCATTCAATTTCAACCGCTGGCCATTTACTTTTTAACCGTCCATTTCATGGCCACAGATTGAATGGTTTATATTATCCATTCCCAGCGGTATTCAGGAGATGATCCATCCAAATCGGGCTTGAAATTGGATGGTCTGTATTAACATAAAGATATTGCACACTTATGGTGGATGTGTTGCTCCCACTTAGAAAATGGTGGTAAATGCTTTACCAGTCCATCCTTATATATAACGTCAGCATGAATCAACTCTCCTTAACTCCTGCTACTGCTCACAACCTGGAAACGATTTCTTTCTTTCAGAACTAGAAAACTGACTTCCCTTTGATGGATGAGAAAACTTGAAATTGAACACACGATGTAAAATAATAATAAATAAATAAATAAATTGTGTAGACTCACCAAGCAAACCATTAATGATTTGAAATAAAGCATTAAATTAGTACCCAAAAAATAAAGCATTAAACCTGTTCAATTTTAATTTGATTCCAACTGCTACTAGAATCTTAGAAAGATCTTTCTTTCTAAGATTGGAAAAGCTTGTTTTGCAATTAGTGCATAAGAAAATATTTAAAATACATTTACATGATAAACATGCCAAAGAAACGCTTTAGAAGAAGAGAACTCGTTTTTTTTTTTTCATGACTTTGACGCAAAAAGTCCAAACAGCAATCAAGCAATGATAGTGAGCATGACCATTTTCCTAGGTAAGCTAAGATAGAACCTGCAGCCGACATTAAGCACTGCCTAATAGGGTTACGTGAGACAATATTTAAAATGCTTGCTTTGTCGGTAACGCATGAACCAGTATCTACGAGACAAGGATATGAAGAACATGCAAATAAATGCTTCAGAAGAAGACAAAGTATTTTAACTTCTAACCGTTTCAACACAACAAGCTAAAATGGCACTCAAGCAATGATAGAGAACATGTCTTCTTCTTCTTCTTCTTCTTCTTCTTCTTCTTTATTATCATTATTATTATTGTTATTATTGTTATTATTATTTACTTTATTTTTTTACAGTAGGTAAGCTGGGACAGAGCCTGCAGCCGATGTTGAGCAATGTCCAATAGGGTAACTGGATCAAACACCGACATAACATAGAAAATGACGTGCAAATTCCTGTTCTCCCTTTAAAGCATGAGACAAAACTTAAAACAGAAAAATAAGATAAAAGCGGGTTCCAATGCCTTGTGGCAATGCCATAGAATGTCATCAATAATATAAAATATAATCACTAACACGAATAAACTACAGCTTCATTCGAACAGGTACTAGCAACCTGGAAAGAATCACTTTTTTTTTAAGATATAAATGGCCACTATCTCTCTACTGCATGAGATCCATGTATATCTCTAGGTGGTGCAAATGGAAATGAGGGGTCTAACACAGTGGTTTTCAAAAGTCAGATTCGCCAACACGTCATCGTCATCATCATGTAAGCCTTATCCAAACTAATTGGGGTCGGCTACAGGAATTCTTTCCCGCCATTCCACCCTAGCAAGGACCATAAATTCAGTTAGACCATAGTTCATCAGGTCTATTCTTCCTACCTCCAACTACATCCTTTTGGGCCTTCCCTTTGCCCTTTTAAAGCCTTCAACTTGTACCAACTTACTCCTAACTGGCACAGTTCATTCACCAATTCCGCAACACATCCACGTAAATTATTTAATTATTAAATATTATATTTTAGTAATTGTATTGTAATTATTTATATGTAAGAAAAGGGCCAAGAATAGACCATAATAGCAGACTAACAGTCAATTATTTATATGTAATGCAGGAAGTATCCCGACATAAAAGATATAAATAATTTACCAATAAAAGAAATTATTAACTAACCACAGTTTACAAACAATAACTAAACATAAAAAGATATTTTTAACATGAGCCGTGTCTAGGAATGTTGGATACAGACAGACACATGTCAATATGGCACAGTTTCAGTGAAGTTTAATGCCCTTGTATAACATAACTTCAAGGAGAAAATATGATAAAATGGGGGACTGATGCTTTAGAAGAATTGAATATATTATTACTTTGAGAAGTCCATCACAACAAGTTAAGACTGACTATTATGCAATGACTAAGGACATGCCATTTTTTTTATCGGTGAGAGGGGTTCGAACATGCAGGGTCATAGTTTGGCAGTGAGCACGTCCAATTGGATTACTGGATCAACTGCAACAAAGTTAATGGCACGGAAAAGTTTCAATATCGTTCCAAAAGATCCCTTTTTTTAAAAGACTAGAAAACACAGAAACTTGAAGGCAAAACAAGATAAGATTTATTTATTTTTATTTTTATTTTTTTTTAAGGGGGTACTTGCTTTGGAAAAATGCCACTAAGAATACAATTAATGATGTAAGATGCGAAATCAACAATGCAATGTAAATCAATTCTAACTCGATTTGAACAGCTACGGGAACCCTGGAAAAGATTGCTCTCTAAGATTAGAAATGCCAATCATTAATGCATGAGAGAAACATAACGCCTCATTCAGATTCTATAAATCGGTTCACTGGAAAACACATTTTTCATGGCCCCCGCAGAGAACATGTTGGCAACATTCCCAATTTGAGCGGTTATCTTCCATGAAACCAAGTTGCGAAAACTAACTCTTAGCCATTTTCTTTTGAGGACTCTAATTTTGGGGAGGAAAAGGTGGCAAGAGTGGAGAGAGTCCTAAGCTGTTGTCAGGTGTGAGCCCACGGAGCTTCCAAACAAAGCCCAAAAAAGAACATATTCCCAATAAACTGGATATCAGTGCCTTCCAAGTGCCCGTGCAAATACCATCATAGGTATGAAAACAATCGGTTATAACTTGATACCAACTGCTTCTGTCATCTTGGAAAGGAATCGAGGATTGCTTTCTTCCTAAAATTAGAAATTAGAAATTTTCTATCTATCGCATGTAATAATTAGAAATATGGAAAAACAAGAAGAAATGGCAATTCACTATTTTAGAATCTCCTAACCTATTAAATTTATCCAACTCCCTTGCCACTAACTTCATGGAAGCAATAATAAGAACATGACACGCGGAAAGCATGAATTGCTTGCCAACATTAATAGAACAAAATAGAGGAGATACTCTACAAGACCGACAGGGTATGATAATCTATACACATGGCATCCATGTGATCTGTACACATGTCATTCATTTGAATTGACCAACCCATCCAATCATTGGTCCCACTGTAGATGGGCCATATCCCAAATTATACTGATAGGACAATCTTAAAGTCTAATTAATGAACATCTGTTCATTCAATTTAGACTTTTTGCCCATTTCCATTTCATTCGTCCATTTAATGGACATTAACTGGACAGTGAGGATCAACCTCATTCAATGTGATTTTGGTTTATGATCCATCTACAACAGCACCTACTACTTAAGAGGGTTTGGATTGAGGCATACATGCGCCCTGCATACAATGGCTGCTTGCATGTTTATGGATCATTATCTCTCAGACTCGAGTAATTCCTCAATAAAATATCAGGACTGTTCTTATCAATGCAACTTACTAACAAAAGCAAAACAAAAACAAAATCTATCAAGATTACAACTCAGCACACTCGACAAATATTCCATCCCACCAATCAACGGCTTTAACTAAAGCGAATGGACCAATCATGTGAATTGACCAATCCATCCAATCACTAGACGCACTGGGGCCGTACTGTAGATGGGGCGTATCCTAAATTATACTGATGCTCAAGATCACTGCTTTCTTTTTCCTGAAATTAGGATATCCTTTCACTTTCATTACAACCAATTTCATCCCCAGATTTCTGGCGGATCGCCCGACATGTTCTGCAGTTGGTCCAGCAGCATACCGAGAAAGACGAGACCCCCCTTTGATTTCCTCCAAACAACCTGCAGAGGCCCCAGTTTTTTTATTCCCCTAACATCCGTCACGGTAACAAAGGTATTATTATTGTGGATCGGTGGTAAATGGACAAAATCTCCTATCTTAAAGTCTATTAAATGGACATCTGTTCGTTCAATTTGGATCTTTGCCTATTTCCATTTCATCCATCCATTTGATGGACATTAACTGAACAGTGAGGATCATCCTCGTTCAATGTAACTTTGGATTATGACCGATCTACAGTGACACCCACTACTTACATGGTTTGGATTGAGGCATACATGCGCACACATACAATGGCTGCTTGCATGTTCACAGATCACTCTCAGAAAGTAATTCCTCAACAAAATATCAGCACTGCTCTTATCAATGAAACTTACTAACAAAAGAAAAACAAAAACGAAATCTATAAAATTAAAACTCATCACACTCAACAAATACTCCATCCCACCGATCAACGGCTTTAACTAACGTGAACTCGAAACAGTACTCAAACAAGCCATGCAAAAGAAAGCAGCGCCCAAACAGAAAAAAGGAAAAAATCCTACCTTCTAATCAACCAAATTCCAAACAAAAGTACTCTAATAAATCATCCAAACACACCAAAAACTAAAAATTTTAAATTTAAATCAGAATGAAACAGAACGCAAAAACGAACAAGCACCAATAATTGTTTAAAAAAACAAAAACAAAAACCATATTCCATCTTCCACCGCAACAAACCCTAAATTCGAGATCCCACGCAATCGCAATCCGAGAAATACCATCTCAGGGTCACGAGAGCTCGATCTCGGAGATTTCTCCACAAAACTGAAGATTTATCAGCTCGCATGCAATAAAACCCTAATTCCTTCCCTTATACAGAAGATCCGAACCATCAGCAAAAGAGAAAACCCCAGAAATCAGACATGCAGCTTATAAAAACGAAGAGTCCGACAATCGAGTAAGAAGAAAAAAAAAACTGCCGTAAAATTACCGCTATCTGGACAGAATAGGGAATTCTAGGGTTTTCTGGGGTCAGAGAGGGGATATGGCGGACGAAGGATTCGTCTCCCGTCAGCCTCTCTCTATCTCTCTGTTTGGCTCGCTCAGTCTGGAACGAGAGCTCTTTTCTCTCTCTGTCTCTCGCGTTGAGAGCGGGTTTCATTGCTATTTTGTAATACGTACTGCCTGTCTCCGTTTTGAAAATCTGTCCGGATAGGCTGCATTTGTCCCATTCCGAGAATGCCTGCTTGCCATTTGGTGTTTGTGTGAGAAATTACGGAAATCTCCTTGCTGATGATAGATGAGTTTTAGCGTTTCAATAGCCCAGGCCGCGTTTGGGTGGAATTGAGATCATGATGCAGGAGGAAGTTTTGAATCGTCGCCGTTGGTAATTTGTTGAAGGAATCGTACGGTTTTGGTCTTGAGTTTGGAAAGATACGCTTCCTAGACTTTTTTAAATTTTTTATGATTTTTAATATTAACAGTGGACGTCCAAACATGTGTTAAATGTGCATGTTGTAATTGATTTGCTCAAGGCCTGTTTGAACTGTGAATTACGTTAGTAATGTATTATAAAAGTGTTATTGTTATGATTTTACAACTCCATCCAACGCAAATGGAATAAAAGATTAGAAAAAAAAAAATTGCAATCCCTGCATTTTTAGCATGGTATTGTATTGAAAATCTCTTATCCAAATACATGTTAGTGTATTCTTTCTTATGATTTTACATTGAATACAATTTTATCATACTTATATCCAAGTATGGGAATTGTCAATCAAATTACTTGTTTTTAGGTGACAGATACTATAATTTGTAATTATATCACTTTTACAACAAGTTATTGATGAAAATTAGAATCTAAACAAGCCCTACGAATAAGTTTTATACCCATCGAATTATTTAACCTACGTATAAATATATATAAGTTTTGCTAACATCCCAAACCTATTTAAATAACACACATGGTAACCTAATATTAAGTTCATTCGTAAAACTAAGAGCAAGTGATGGTACAAAATCATGTCAATCAAGTGATTCTAAGCTTCCAATTACTTGCGTGGACAACCAAGGTTTACTGGAGAAACAAAACAGGTCCAATCATCATCTTGAGACGTCTACGGATGGATCCCACTTTGTATTTCTTATATATAAAAAAAATAATATTATAATGTGATGATCTTGTCCATGGTTTAATTAATAAATGAATGGTTCAAATCAATGCTAGGTCACCCCATGTGCGAGTCACAAAGATTGGAGATGTCAAGCGTCATTCTTATGAAGGTGAGGACGTTAGTTTATGTGTGTGTATACATAAACGATGGGTTTTGAATATTTTATTAGTGTGATTCATACACCATGGCTTGCTCCTAAGTTTATTAATGAATTCATGGTTCAAATCAGTGATGGGTCACCCCATAGGCTAGTTAAAATGTTTGGAGACAAGCAACATCCCGATGAAGGTGAGGATGTTAGCAAAACCCTATGTGTGTGTATATATAAATGATGGGTTTCAAATCTTTAGCACAATTAATTGGTTAGGGTGATAATACTGTTTCCAGTAAGGGCCCGTTTGGCCGGCAAATTGGAAGGGATTGGATGGTATTGGAAGGGATTGGAAGTTAAATCTCGGGATTGGCCGAGCGTGCCAAGCAGACTGGGTGATTTGATCCCAATCCTATGGATCTTAAGACAATCCACTGACAACACCATCATTACCTTTAAATCCCATCCAATCCACCCTAATCCGTTCAACTTTGCCTGGGACGTGTTCGGTTTGAGAGATTGGAAGGGATGGAAAGGTTTAATCCCGGGATTAGCCAGGCGTGACAAACAAACTCAATATAGCAATCCCATGGATCTTAAGACAATCCACTGACAACATCATTACCTAGAAATCTATGCCATCCACCCTAATACCATTCAATCCCTTCCAATCTGTTGAAATACTGTAATTAATTTTTCCTTTTCTAGCGAGATCCCTGTAATTATTTTTTCCTATTCTAGGGAGAATGTGGTTGTACATGAGGTGTGAGCATATTCCTTATTAGAATAGCTTGATTGTAGAATCTATAGCTTGATTATAGTGTCCGTAGTATGATTGTAGGATCTATAGCTTGATTATAGTGTCCGTAGCATGATTGTAGGATCTATACAATCAGTGATCCTCTACTATATATGTACATGTACTGATCTATTGAAAAATAAGAGAATGAATTGTAATATGGTATCAGAGCTACGAAATGACCTGCTTCTGTCTGATTACGTTCTCCATTGACGCCATAGGCGTTGAAGGCACTTGTTGTGTGGCACTAGAAGGAGGGCATCATGGTTCAGCCAGAATCTGCAACGTCTGGTAACCAATCTTTACCTATTATTATTCAATCCGAAGGTTCATCTTTCAATGCAGGGATTGTACTCAACGAGACAAATTATGATATATGGTCTCAAAATATAGAGATGCATATTGCTGAGAATGAGAAACTCTCCTTTATTCGGGGAAATTCAAAAATCCCTGCAGCGAACGATGAGGGCTATGAGAAGTGGTATGCAGGTAATCAAAAAGTCAAAAGATGGCTATTGATGTCTATGTCTCCAGAAATTATGAAGCGATATCTTTGCTTACTTACTGCTCATGATATTTGGAAAGCTCTTTCTAAAGCTTTCTATGATGGAACAGATGAGTTACAGGTGTTTGCCTTGAATCAGAAAGCTTTCTCTGACAAACAGAAGGGTAGAGCACTATCTATGTATTATGGAGAACTGACTGAACTTTTCCGTCAATTAGATCATCGTGATAAGGTGATCATGGAAAGTGAGAAAGATGTTGAATCTTATTGAAAAGTAGTTCAGCGACAAAGGGTACACATTTTTCTTGCTGGATTAGATGGTGAATTCAAACAAATCCGTGATGAAATTCTACGAAAGGAACCTATTCCTGAATTAGAAGAATGTTACGCAATGATCCGCCGTGAATCTATTCAGCGCGCAATGATAAATGAAGAACCAGAAAATATTGAAGCTTCAGCCATGGTGATCCAAAACCGACAATCTCAAAATCAACAGGATCGAACAAGGCCCAGCCATCACAAGAATGGTACTGACAAATCCACCTACAAGTGCACTCATTGTGATTAGACCGGTCATACCAAGAGTCGATGCTTTGAGCTTGTAGGGTATCCAAAATGGTGGGATCACAACCGTGATCCACGAAAGAAAATTTCCAAGAAGACCTCCACGACTGCAATTGTTGAAACCAAGACAGAGGATGAAATTGTTGGAAAAGCCTCAGCTTTAGCAGCGGCAACGAGTAATGGTGGTTAAGTTTTTAAAAATGTGTACACATGTTTCTAATAGTACATGGATAATTGATTTCAGTGCTACCAATCATATGACATTTGATTATAAACAAGTCTCACAAATTAAACCATCCTCACAAAAGTTCATTTCCACTGCCATTGGTAGTTCCACCCCGGTTAGTGGGGAAGGATCCTTGCCCCTCACTGATACTTTGAATTTAGATGTTGTTTTAGTTGTTCCTTCTTTGAACTATAATCTGTTGTCAATTTCCCAGATAATCACTTCCTTATCTTGTGTTGTCATTTTTTGGCCTAACTTTTGTGTGTTTAAGGACATCCGAATAAAACAGACGATTGGGTGTGGTATTAAGCAAGGGATGCTGTATTACCTCGACTTGGTGTCAGATAGTTCGACCAAACTGTCTTAAGCTTTCGCGGTGGATGGTTCTCAGGGGGAGAAGGAAAAATCTGACATCTTATTATGGCATCGACGTATGGGGCATGTCTCTTTTGGTTACCTGCAAAAATTATTTCCTCATTTATTTGCAAGATTTAATGTTTCAAGTTTTCAGTGTGATGTTTGTGAACTTGCAAAGAGCCATCATACTTATTTTCCATTGAGTTTGAATAGAAGTCCAGTTCCTTTTATGGTTATACATTCTGATGTTTGGGATCCATCCAACATCCCCACCCTGGGTGGATCACGTTGGTTTGTTACCTTTATTGACGACTGTACTAGGTTAACTTGGGTGTGTTTGATGAAGGCCAAAAGTGAAGTAAACTTGCTCTTTTGAAATTTTCATAAAATGATTGGTACTCAGTACAATGCACAGACTAAGGTCCTCCGCAGCGACAATGGCGGAGAATATATGAGCTCTGAATTTCAACGATATTTGAAAGCCCATGGTATTATTCATCAAACTTCGTGTCCTAATACACCCCAACAGAATGGGGTGGCTGAAAGAAAAAATCATCACTTGTTGGAGGTTGTCCATGCTTCATTGATCGAAGCCCATATGTCGTTAACCTATTGGGGAGAAGCACTTGCCTCTGCAACATACTTAATCAACCAGGTACCTTCCAACACTATTGCTTTCCAAACACCATCTCAAGCTCTTGTTGACGCAGTTAACGCCCCAACCACCCCAAACTTGCCTCCACATGTCTTTGGGTGTATAGCATTCGTGCATCTTCATAAGCATCAACGCAACAAGTTGTAACCTCGAGCGTTGCGATATGTCTTTCTTGGGTATGCTACTCATAAAAAGGGGTATCGTTGCTATCACCCTCCCACTCAACGAATGTTTATTACATCGGATGTAGTTTTTCATGAAGACTCCATGTATTTTTCTTCTGAGCCTGCACTTCAGGGGGAGTATCAGAAGGAAGTTCAGACTCTAGACTATGATGTTCGTATTTCTAGAGAAGTTCTACCTGGTAACCAAGATGACACACGACCGGTCATTCAAGAAGTGAGTGAATTGGATTCAAGTGGTGATACACACTCGAAAACTGAAGTTATGACACCTTCAAGCGAATCCTCCACACCACTTACACCTGAGTCACCACCACACCCATCGCTTGCTGAGGATGATCCTTATCTTGTGTCTGAACCCGAGAGAAAACAACTGCCACAACGTCATACTAGAGGTATTCCCAAACCCACATATGAACCCGAACTTTCCAATAAAGTCAAATATCCAATGAGTCATTATGTGTCTAACCATCGTCTGTCTGAATCAAATCAGTCATTTGTAAATCAATTAAATTCACCCGGCCAAACGGGCCCTAAGCTTTCGTTCACGATGCTTTGTAGATCTCTTAAGTAAGAAGGTTTTGCTAGTTTTCATTTACCACCTCCATAAAAAATCAATGAACTACTTTAGTATTATTTTTCATGAGTAGGATTTCAGTCATCGTTAGTTTATTTAGGTTACCACAAATTCAAATAAATGAAGCATGCCATGTTACAGGTCATCCTAGGTGATGAGATGGGGAAAATGTTTATCCTTTAAAATCATTCTTCATGCTCAAATTACAATCCATGCATGCATTAAGTGGAATGATCACATGTCTAAACATGCGGTAATTACTCCACATTCAAGTTGTGTGGAGCCCACCTATGACTCGTATGTGGAATCTAAACCATACATTTAGGGCCCGTTTGGCCAGTGGTGTTAAGTTGTATTAAATAGGATTGCATTACTAATCCCACTTTGAAATTCGGAATGGCATATTTGGAAGGAGTGTGAGATGGGATTAAAATTAACTATGTAGGCTTTGGAAAATGAGCATTGTGTTGGAAAGTGTGAGATGGGATTACTAATCCCACAAAGGATGAATTTTTGCTTCATCCAAGTTCAATCCAAATGCAATTTGAAAGTAAATCCTAGGATTTACTTTTTAATGTATACATTCTAAACATGGTATTAAAAAACATGGGATACATCCAATCCAGGGTCAATACCTTACACATGCATTTATTGTAACTTTTACAATTCCATCCACCTTAATACCACCTAATGCGGCTGGCCAAATAGGCCGTAACTCTTCATGTTCAACATGCACCCAAGAATCATCCTGATACAAAATTCAGATGGGACACTATGGGGAGCAACATGCAATCACACCTGTAGCCTATACATTCACTTTTGTGGCCCAACTGAGATTTGGAATACATTGAGTTTTTGTTTGCCTCTTTGTACTGGTGGGGCACACCCAATGGCAGGGTTGGATACCATATTCATATGGAAGTTATGTGCAGGCATCCCTATCCCAAATGTCCCTCCTTTGTTTTCTTTGGTCTGGCCCTTTTGAGTTATAGATCTGGCTGGATTTTGAGATCTAACCCTAATGTGGGGATTCATCCAACCGATTGGTTGGATGACACCCACATATCATGGTGAGCCCCACACAACTTGAAGGAATAGTAATTACCATGCGTAGAAAAGTTATGTTAGCACCTCTTAATGACTATCTCCATTCATAGTAACTGCT
The DNA here is from genome assembly GCA_021015155.1 of Magnolia officinalis. Lineage (NCBI taxonomy): Eukaryota > Viridiplantae > Streptophyta > Magnoliopsida > Magnoliales > Magnoliaceae > Magnolia > Magnolia officinalis. The sequence goes on along the minus strand of JAJHSJ010000002.1, from coordinate 118,892,243 downwards.
GTCAAATTTTATGATAAATTAGCCATCTCTTGACATTTGTAGCAAACTAGTGTAGATTGATTACCACCTGGTTTTGACAATTTAGTCAAGCCGATAATCTAATGGGAGTAACCTTTAACCCAAATGTCTATAAATCTTAGGGTTTATTTGGATAATGGAAAAAGAAAAGAAAATGAGCTAAAATTGTAATGAAACCAACAATAATTTTTCAAAATTTCCATGAGATATGGATTCTAACATATTTTGTAGTAGAAGCGTGTTTAGATAGATAGTGAAGATATGGTAAAGCTCTCACATTGGTTACCTTATATATTATGCGTGAGAATTTGACTATAGTATTTGGATATTGACTCATTTTTAGCTATTCAAATATTATGAAATGTTCCATCATAGAAAAACTCATCCATTTTCTTTTCTTTTCATGGTGCCCAAACAAGCCCTTTGCTGAAATTAGGATCTCCAACCAATTGTTTATTCCCAGATGAGTATGAGAAGATGAAGGGCAGGCCAACTCCTACAACCTAAGGTTTTAAATGATCAAACATGGGTGGAACTCAAAAACTATAAACACCATTGCCTGTTCTTTCATACTTTAGGCAATGTTTGTTGCACCAATGATATTTGGTGCAACCAAACGCAATCTAAACTATAAAAAATAAATAAATAAAATACAAAAAAGGAAAAAATAAAATACTTGCGCTTCTGTAGTAACTGTTACTATTGCGGTATCTTTTATATCTTACTCTACAAACATTTCATATTTTTGGTGAGCATTTTTAGAATAAGGTAGAAAGTCAAATAGCTTTCAGAATAGACAGGGAATCTGGGTTCATGCCCACAGCTAATGGTAGATAAGGTGTGTTTCAACCCCAAGGTCTCGGGTTGGAGTACCACTTGCCTATTTTGAATAATTCAAAAAAAATAAAATAATAATAAATACATAAAATTCTCAAAGTGAAATCCGTGATATTGATAGTAGTGATATGGTTTTCAAATGGTAAAAATCCACCATTAGATAGATGATCAAAACCATGAAAGACATTAACCTCACCATGGATCCATGGTGGACAGTCATAAAATGTTTTCTTGGTTTAAACATCCCAGTTGTTCTATACTATGCAAGGTATCACCTGCAAAATACATAAAGAAGATTAGAGATAAAATACACCACAAGAGCATGCTAATTGTATACGAGAAGGAATCCGAAAAAAAGTGGGTAAAATTCAAGCCATTTGTTTAATGGAAAAATTCCCAATTTACAGTTTATAAGTATGCAGATTTTTAAAATTGTATAAATATTTTTATGTATTTTAAATTTTTTGTTTAATGTTTCATAAAATTTTAAAGACCACAACTAAACTAGAATTAGCTACTCAACCCAACAATAGTGAGTCTTGTTACTAAAGTGGTGTCACCCCCTTCTTTGGGCTGCACCATAATGTATGTGTTATATCCATGTTAGATTTTCATTCCGAGAGATCATTTCAGGGCATGAACCAAAGAATTATGCACATCCATAGTTGAAGTGGACCCCACTACAAAAAATAGTAAGGCCTGTAACACCCACCATTGAAACCTTCCTAGGGCCCAAAATGGTGTTTATTTGATATCCAACCTGTTTATAAGTTAACACAGACATGGAACAACGGAGAGCATAAATATCAGCTTGATAAAAAAGCTTCATTGGCCCAAAGAAGTTTTTTAATGGTAGGCATTCAATCCTCACTGTAACTATGATGGGATCCGCTTGAGCTTTTAATCTGACTCAATGAACGGTGCGGATACAACACATACTTCATAGTGAGGACCACGTAACATGGTGACGTCACTTCAGTAGCGAGACTCCAACTGTCGAGTTCAGTAGCTAATCCGCGTCCCCGCAACTCTACTGAAAGTAATTGGATGGGCAAAATTGTCTATTTGCTCCTGCATTTTATACGGCAGAGATGTAGAGTTTCCCTTGCGTTATTTTTCTTGAGCGTCTATTTGCAGGAGACTGATCAATGGATTAGTATGTTCTAACTTGGATATGTTTCTTAGCATCGTAAATCCACACCGGCCCCCATCAAATAAACGGTTTTGATCACTAAATCATGTGTCCAATTTCTCAAATGGCAAAGAAGGTCACTACTTACGTTCTTGGTTCATCTTCCGTAATATTTTTCTTTAGCTGATCTGTTAAAGTTTAATAGATGTAGCTATAAATTATTTGAATGCGCGCAAAGAATTCGTGCAGTGTATGGGTTCTTCATTTCAGGCTAATGGACCCATTTTCAGTAATCTAGACCGTTAGTTTGCTATATCCCACTATAGATGGGTCATGCTAAAAACATCTGATCTATAGGGGCAATCAAGACCGTTTGATTATTGGTCTAACAAATAAAAGGTTAAAAAGAAACACAGAAACAGTCCACATTCAACTGGAAAAAAAAGGGTCCAGAGATTGGTGGTGAGGATCTATCATGGGAGATTTTAGGAGAATGGCCCACCAGCAGTGGGCACGGATCATGGAAAATTTTAATGGTTCATGGAAGTCCAGGAAACAAAATGAGAAATTTAGGACTGTGGACCCACCTTTCATCCAGCTGTTTTTATGAAAGAAGACAAACCTTCTTTTGCAATTTAGACCTGTGCGTACGGAGAACGAATTTGAGGACGAAAATACCCCTCCCTTTTGAAGACGAGCGCTGACGCTCCTCCAACCAAGAGTTGTACGAAACGGCT
>JAJHSJ010000002.1:118759268-118889419 GCA_021015155.1 Magnolia officinalis | reverse complement strand
CTGATCTTTAATTCTATCGAAACCCATGAACAACCTGTTGATGAGATCGATGACCACATGAAAATTATTGTTTTGGGCAATGTATTTTATAGTAACTTTGCATATCTTTTAGTATTACTTAACAAGTTCTATTTAAGGTCCTAATGTTATGTGATGATTAATCAAGTTTTACCTACTAAAGTTAGGATCATCTAGAGGCCGGGTTGTTTTGGATTTAAGGTTAGGGTCACCAAAGCACATTAATTTACTTGTTCTTCACTTCCTTGATGCTCCAAGTCTTCATGTGTCTTTGGTCTTCAGCTTCGAAAAGTTCAACTGACTCAATGACACACAAATGCATGTGATTAACAAATAGGTATACAAATCAATGCACTAACATATACTACTGAACTAGTGGCCCTTGTAAGCCTCTCATGGAGAGTCTACTAAGCCAAAAGTGAGAGAGAACCTATCCCTCTCTTTCCTATTTGCATGAAAACGGTTTTCAATGAAATGGGAAATGAGAGCTATTAGCCCCACATGAGGTTCCCAGGTTCCAATTGAAAGGGGAATTGATTCCTAGTTGATTTCGTAACAAACGAATTGGCATTGCTAGTTGTAGCTCGTGAAAGCATACAGTGTATTATTATTTCGATCAAGCAGCAAGCATTATTTCAGAAATTTTCCAAATGAAATCAATAAACCAGCTGCACCTTACGGACTATTCTCTGAGATAGGCTTTGGGCCTACATTGGACCAAAAGACCTTAAAAAGCTTTTTACTATTCCCTGGGATCAGCTTTGGAACTTTCCTGTGCAGCTTATGTGGTTTGGTTCACACTCCATCTTCTAAGAAAAATACACTCTCAAGAAAGAAGAAAAATCAGACTCCCAAAGTTTCATGTGTGGTTTTGAATTAGAGACATTAAAAATGAAAAAGCCTTCTAAGCTAATGATCTGGGTCTAACTCCCAAATAAATTTCTTCCTACAAAAAAAAAATCAGGTACTTCTTACTGTGAGAAGTATGATGAAGATAAATCATCCAATTCATAAATCCTATTGATTCAGATTATTCCTGAGCTTTATAACTTGTTTATAGCACAAAAGAACCTTTTCGATATTCACACACTTAATGAAATGAATCACTTGAAAAATAAATGTATTTGTTTCTGTACCAGATCTTTTACAGGTTCAATTCTGATTGCCTCTCATTCATATCAAAAATGCATTTGGAAGGGGCCAAACATGTAGCAAAGGCCCAAGAAAGCTCCACTAATATGAGAGCAGATAAAGATTAAAGGACCAGTTTAATGCCCCCACGAATAGCTTCCACCTTGGTACTGCCAGAGCTGCATTCATCACTCAGGCTGAAGAAGACCAGCCCAACCATGTCATGCTAATACCCTCTGCTTGCTCAACATATTGTCATCGAAGCGGATGACCTATGAATATCTTTTGATAGATGCATGATGCAGCATGGATGAGCCATACAGATCACCAGTGAACCTCAGTCATCTTCATCTAGCTTTGCCATGTACAAAATTCAAGAGATTTTCTATCCACAGCCAGGATGGGTATGGTCCCGCTTTATGTTCCAATAAAATCTCAGCTGCTCATCAAAAGGGGGAAAAAAAAGAGGTACCGCACGTAGGCATATACTTCGTAGGCATGATATTGAGATGGCATCTCAGTTACAACCAGCATCCATTTATGCTTTTTTTTTTTCTTCTAAAGATCGCATGCATAAGCGTATTGAGGTTTGCTAGCATTCTTAACGTGCACACCTTTACACCCAGTGCACACGGCAACCTGACATGTGCACCGAAGATCTGAGCGGCACATAACATGGACCTTAATGTGATGATGCCCTGGCAAAGAAATGAGGACAATCCACTCCCCAGGTGGGTGACTTGTGTGGGTTGAATGTGAGTTATTGTCAAGTTTACCCCTTAGTCCATTGTTTTCATACAGGGATGGCGTGCCTGATGAGCTGACCAGCTTGACTGTAGTGCTTGATCACCTGCACAGATCAGTCCACCATGTACACAGCTCAGATGTCCTAGGCACCAGCCAGCTTGGCACGTGTGCCACCTCTAAAGCTGGATGGGGGCTACCGACCCGATGACTTCATTCAGAAAAGAGAGGCAAAAAAATTACAAACTTGCCAAATTGCAATGCAAATAAAATTCACAATGCAACTCGAGCCATGCTTCGTTCAGTTTCCGGATCTCAGTGGCAAGATGTAGTCGCTGACTACATTCTCAGCTTTGATTCTTCAATATTACAGGCCAGGGTCTGTCTTACCCATGAAATGTATTGCAATGCGAGGCCCACAGAAGATGTGTTCTGTGCAGAGAGGGAATGGCCATGCTGCCACCTTATAACTCGTCTTTCAAAGTTTTGCCCCTGGCAGGTCCAACATAAGAGGCATATGCTCCAATGATCGACTCATACATCGTAATTCCTTTCAAGTACTCTTCTTTGCTCAGGAACTGCATGCATTGAAAAAGAGAGCTTCAGATACCCAAACAAACTTTATCTATATAAGTGCACATGCATGTTTCATTAACACGAAGCACATTGATCAAGCCTGAGGAAATCATCAGAAATGACGTTGGCAATGGTACGTCATGTTGAATAGGCCTAGCACCTACCGTTCAAATTTTGGGCATGAGACTTTTTCAGGCCTGACAATTTTCATCCCTAATCACAAGCAAATCTTTCCTGTTTTATGCATATTAGTTTATGTGGCACGTGCAGTGCACCTGGAAATTGAAGTTGTTGCTTGCAAGACGTGCCCAGTTGTAAAAAGTGAGAGCTGAAATCCTCTCAACCTTTCCTACAGAGTGGTACAACACTCGATCCATGTGGGGACTGCCTTTTGTGTGTCTATGCAACATCTGGTGCAACCATCAGGTGTACCTTCAATGTTAGGCCTTGAGGGAAAAACATGTCCAATCGGTTGGCCCACACTTACATTATCGCCCACCTAAGTGTGTATATTCCATCCAATTGGTTCATCAGGTGAGACTCACCTGAATAAAGAGAATCTTAAAAAAATCAGACTGATCCAAAGCTCAGGCTGGCCCACACTGCATGAAATTGGATGTTCTAGGTGTAATTTGAATTATTCCTTACATTATCGCCCACCTAAGTTTTATATCAGGCTGCATTTTGGGATGTGCTGTGAACATGAGAGGCTGCCTCTGGTGTACGGAGTGGACGTCAAACAAACAACAAATAGGCCCATAGAGCTCAGGCGTTCCATGCACTTCCCATTGCGTGTAGTAAAGGTATTTGGGTGTGGTGTCTAAGGTAAGCAGGTAAAATCCACCATCTTGCTTCCTGGGGAACCAGCAAAATCTGAACCATATGGTGTTAACCACATGGAAGGAGTGGTAGTAAATTACCCCTTTCTTTGGTTAAAAACTCTTCCCATATCTTCAAATAAGGCAAAGTATTAGCATCTTGAAAATTAATTGTGGGAAAAATCTTGACCCTGGCCGCTATATATAGTAGAGAGATTTTTAGTGGAGTAATTTGATATTTTGGCAATACTATGATGGCTGATCCACAGGCACTCAGAAAATGTATGTGGCAAACATTGACCTTAATTAGACCATCTAATGCAGAGCCTACTGTGAATTGGTGAGCACCCCAAAATCAGATCCTTTCAGCAATCCCAAGCTTTGACTAATAGACATTTTTTTTGTGGAATTTGGACCATTGGCTGTTTTCAGTTTCAACTATCTATTAATTGTCCACCAATTTTCCAGTAAAAAATAAAAAATTAAAAAAATAAAATCAAATCAGTATAGCTTCCGGTTTGCGGTCCATCTAAATTAGCTTCCACAATTTGGACGGGTATAATTTCAGTAACTGGTATGTAGCATGGACAAGTAGGCTAAAAATATGCCTCGCGTACAATATGCAGCTTGCAAGAAGGCTCCACACCAGCAGGATCAAATGAAGCTACTCCTGCTCATGATATAGGTGATTTGGGTAGCTTACATGCCATGCCAACCATTGTTGTCATGTGCGATCACATATGCGCATATCCATATGCAGATCGCATATGTGCGATCATGGCATGTGCGATCTGGCACATATGCGATCGCATATATTACATATGCGAAAATATGCGATCGCATATGCGATGTATGCGATCGCATACAGCATATGCGATCGCATATTGGCCATGGCACATTGATTTTTTTTTATTTTTTGGCAAAAAATAATATTTTGTTTATAAAAAGGCTTCCGAATCTCCTTCATTTGCAATATTCTCACCCCAAAACTCTCCTACTCTATTTTTCTCTTACATTTCTTAATTACAAGTGGTCTTAATCTCCCTCTCTCTTGTATTTCCTACTTCCAAGTGATCTTAATCTCTCTCTCTCTCTTACATTCCCACTCTCTTGGAAGTTGGAAGATCAAGATTCAAGCACTTTTAAGTTTCAAGGAAGAAAACTTGTTGATTTTCTACCAGAATAAATAAATAGCTTGTTGATTTTGGTGTTACTTCTTGTCAACTATATTGTTAAATGTGGATGACTTGATGTTTAATTCATTGTTTAATTGATTTTATCTCTTTCAAATGTATTTTAAATATGTAAAATTAGTTATCTATTAACTTGGAAAAGTTCTCCTCAGTTTCTTATAATTTTTTTACAATTTTTTGAATTTTTCCCTAGTACATATATATTTTTTAATTTTTCAAAAAAAAAAAAATATGCGATCGCATATGCGCATAGGCATATGCGATCGCACATGATCACATATGCGATTTGACAACATTGATGCCAACATGGGAAGTAGAGATCCTGGATCGAAACAGCATGGCTTTGCTGGGTCGATTCAGAGAATGAAGAATTTGTAACGTGAATGGGGAAGGTAAGGAGCTGCTGCTAGCATTAGGCCACCAGCCATCTCTTTGGGTTTTCTATACCGCACTTGATATGAAATGACCTTGAGTTGGATGCTTCAGTGCATGTTTCTTACCATGCACTTTAACGTATGAATAGTTCAGTTGTCAAAACAATTAGACAAGAATATGTCACATGTATGATTTCTTAGTGGCTGCATATCAACAACAACAACACTTTGCCAGAGTGTCAAAGTTCTTCTCTATTTTATAATACTCAGAATTATAGAGGTGCTGCATGCACCGGCCATATGTGTGTTAGAATGATTTCAACATGAACAAAAGACTCCAAGAAGCTAATGCCAGAAGTACCCCAAGAATGGCAAGTCCTTCCAAAAGGTATTCGGATTGCAACATAAAGTTCATGCGAGGTCCTTTCTTTCCCGCCTCAATAGCACTATAGTTGAATGTCAAGAATTTCATCATTTCTTAAAGCACTCTTTTCGAGTGGGACAGTTTTCAGTAATTGCTCCTACGAGTATACATAGCACATGCATGGCTAAAGTTTCTTATAACAGGACATTATGGCCAATGGCCGAAATTGTTATGATTTAAAAGCCAATATAACAGCTTTTTTTCTTTTTAAGTTACAGAAATTTTATTGAGAAAGAGCCAATAGGTGACAAAGAATACAAATGCACAAAACAGCTAACCACCGTCCCGAAAGCAAAGAAACAACAAGCCATTACATCCCAAAATACATCAGCCTCACCACTGGATAAGGCCCCAAACTCTCCCTACAACCTACTCAATGTTGTGGCTAACATTACAGAAGCACCTTCCATTTCTTTCCTCCCAAATCACCCAAAGACCCGCCAACAAGCAAAGCCACATATACGCCATGCCAAGCCACTACCAAATCTCCTATAGAATATGGCATAACCCAACGAACATTGAATCTAGAAAGGACACAAGCGGGGAGTGGATGAGTAGGTGATTGACTGATACCGAATCAGCCCTACTTAACAAGAAAACATTGGGACTGCATAGGACCAAACAAACTTGGTATTCCTGGAGATTATCCACAGCAAAAACTCTCCCCACGAGCCAACAAAAAGCAACAAATTTGTGCGGAGCTGCATAGGGCCAAACAAACTTGGTATTCTTAACTTCTCCATCCACTTTGGACTTAGCGAGCATAGCATTAAAAGAGCTAACTAAAAAACATCCTAACGACTCCTTTTCCACACAATATGGTCCCTTTCCCCACTGATCGGATAGTAGAATTGAATGAGAGAAAGAAGCGAGGCTGATTCAATCGTCTCTTCATCCGAAAGAAATAAGCGCCAAGGAGGAGCCCAAGCAACTGAAATGACACAAGTGGACACAGTGAGCGACAAGGATGTTATGAGCCGGCGATGAACGAGCGATATTAGCAAACAAGTTTTTCAAAAGAACATCACCCACCCACACATCTTCCCAAAATCAAATCATCTCCCCATTCCCAAGACCAAAACCAATCCCATTGTCAAATTTTGATTTCATGGCTAGAATTCCTCTCCACATCACCGAAGCTCTATATGTGGAAGACTTATTAGCACCCCAACCACCAACCTCACATCCATACTTAGAGGCAATCGTAGCTCTCCATAACACATTCTATTCCAAACCAAACCTCCACAACCATTCACCCAACAATGCTATATTCATCACCTTGAGGTTCTTAGTGCCGGCCCGACCCTCATAATAAGACTTACAAACTTATTCTCATTTAACAAATGGAACTTGGAAGCACCTTCCACACCTTCCGCACCTTGCCGTAAAAAATTACACTGCAACCTATCTAGCTTAGCTAACACTGACTTTGGGCAACAAAACAGGGACATGAAGTAGATTGGCGGATTTGAAAGGGCCGCTTTAATTAGAGTAATACGGCATCCAAGAGAAAGATATCAACACTTCCATCTTGCTAATTTTCTTTTGAATCTTTCGACAACTATGTCCCAAGGATGCTTTGCCGATTTATATTTTTGGGAAAGCAAGCGAGGGGAACTCTCTCTTATTAACTAACCCGGGGCAAAAGCCTAAAAGATACAACAAGTGGGGCGAACCCCATGGGAAAAAGAAGAAGAAAAAAAGAAGAAGAAGCAACCCACATCCCGGGCGCAAGGGAGAGAAAGGAAAAAAAAAAAAAAAACAAAGAGAAAAAAGATAGGAAAGAGCCCGCCTCACACCTGCTAACCTTAAGAGCTCCTCCCTAGGCAAATGAATACCCAGTATAATACTTTTCGCAATGTTGACCTTCAATCCCGAGACAACCTCAAACCAACGAATAATCATTCTCAAGTTTTCCGCCTTCTCTTCTTCAGCCTCGCAGAATAATAGTGCATCGTCTGCGAACTAAAGATTAGATATCGGAGGGGTTGCCCTGCCGGCACATAATTCCTAAAAGAGATCATTCTATTGCCCCTTCATTCTCCCAAGTGCTTCGGCGCCCACCACAAAAAGGAGAGGAGATAGTGGGTCCCCCTGTCACAACTCCCTCGAACTTTGAAAGAAACCTTTAGGCGAGATGTTAACCAACACCGAGAATCTAACTGAACTCACACACTCCATCACCCAGCTTCTTCATCTCGTGCCACGTTCAATTATGGCAAACATATAGTCCGGGAAGCCCCAATCCACATGGTCGTGCGCTTTTTCAATGTCCAACTTACAAACAACGCGCTTAAATTTTCTGTGTCTGGAGTTGATACACTAGTGAGCTAACAAAGCACTATCCAAGATATGCCGACCCTCTACAAAAGCTCCTTGGAACTTGGAAACAACACCTAACTTTCCTCTGAATCTAGAAGCTAGGACCTTAGCAAGGATTTGTAAATGCGTCTGATGAAGCTAATGGCCCTATAATCTTTGAGGTATTCTGCACCCGAAACCTTTGTTATATTGGTTACAAATTCTACAATATATATATATATATATTATATATATATATAATATATATATATATATATATATATATATATATAATTATATATATATATATGGGAAAAGGTACTATGCGCTCGACCTCACGATAAGCTCCTGTGAGGTCGAGCTGTGTGGGCCCCACCGTAATGCGTGTTGACCATCAACACCGTGCATTTGATGGGTCCCCTTTAAATTATGGGATATCCCAAAAATCAGCCGTATACGGAACTCAGGTGGGCCATACCATCTAAAAACATGTGAAGACATGCCAAAAACATATAAAAGCACTTGGTGGGGCTCACCTGAGTTTTGAATGCTGCTGAAACTTGGTCTGAACCCTCATCGAAGTGGGACACACATAATGGATGGGCTGGATTTGCAAACCACATCTCAGTGGGCCCAAAAAATGATTATGAATGTTTTAATGGTGCACGGCCCCTCTTAACTTCTGTATGTGGTGTGGTCCACACAAGTCATGGATTGACTTGATTTTTGAGACCGAGGCCCACGATGGAATGGTGCATCTGACTGATGAGGTAGATGTTCGAAACGCATAATGGTGGGGCCTACACAGCTCGACCTCATGGGACGTTCCCATCAGCTCGAGCGCATAGTACCTTTTCCCTATATATATATATATATATAACTGCCATTATGAACTGAGATGCTAAGCAATACAGAGGCTGTTGCTGTTGTTATTGACCAATATTTTTGAAAAAGAAAGAACACACGCTTATAATACCATAATGATATTTTACATATTTTAAATTTATCGTTGAACTCTAATCTTCATTATTTGCTTTAAAATTTTATTGTTGAACCATAATTATTATTTAATTGAGTCTAGTTGCCTAATCAATTTAATAATTAGCAAAATAACAGCCATAAAGGACCTTTTTTCTTGAGGGGGAATGCAATTAAACATGTCTGCCTATTGTCAACCATAACAGCCCCCTTATATTGCAAGATACCATTACTTCTCTGATACAACAGGCTATAATGATGTCATGGAAACCATGAGTACATGGTTGATAGAGCATGCATACATTCTAGGTAAACGTGCATATTATATGCATGAACATCAAAGTCATGTAGTGCATGTAATCACTAGGCTTGTAGACACACACACACACACATGCATGCATTTTCTACTTATATAAAAAAAACTGCCATGTTCATACACAAGCTTGATTAGCTCATGGGTATGAATACACAAATTAACACAGCTAAACATGCATGCACTGAGGTACACAAGTTACAGGGAACAGATCCAGTGATCCTAAGGGTATGAAATTTTTTGTGATTCCACTCTCTGTATCATGCACATGGAATGTGTAAGATTATCTAAACCATTCCCTCATCAGGGGCAACCATGAATGCTACATAGGCCAGAAGTCACAACGATCGGACAACCCTAACCATTTAAAAAATTGGGTACAAGAATCAGTAAATCCATTTAATGAATTTCACACATATTGTGATTTTTGGTCTATGGTCCATTCAAGAAGCTAATGATGAATCAATGGCACACATAATTATACACATCCCAAGTGTACAGTCTAAAAAGTAAAGGCACCAAATTTTCATACTTTTGGGAGCATTGGATCTCATCCCTAAGTTACATTTTTACATGATAAGGAGTATGTGAACATGTAGGCCAGCAAATGATATTTGCAAATGCTACTCATGCCTCGGTGGTAGACTCACAAGAGTTTCAACACGAGGTCATGGGTTCGAGTACCCATTGTGGTGAAATCCCACTGGTGTGAGTGTGTGGGTGTGTGTGGGGTGTGAGTGCGTGTAAAAAAAAAAAATGCATGTGCAATTTCTTACACAGAAGTACAACTGCATGCGTCTGTAAAATTGTTAGAAATATACCGAAAGCAAAGGGCAGTATGTGTAACATACCTCGTTATGGTCATGGAGCAGAATGGGAGTGTTTGCCATTGGAGAAAAGCCAATCGCCGGTATTCCTTGTTGGCGGAAATAGCGAGAATCAGTTGAGGCTGGAAAAATCTCTGGCTTCTTGATTCTGCCATTAGCTTTCCTTACAGCTTCCTCCAAAAGCGCCCACCATGGGTTAGAACTGTCAGTGGCAGTGAGTGCTTGCTTCCCAAACATGTCATGCACCGAACTTTTCTGCTTGAACTGTCCAAGCTAGAACCACGGTTAGATGGATTGAAGTAAGGATTTTTCAATATCATTTGATGAGAGAGAGAATCTAGAAAAAATTTCACTCAGTGCCTTTGCATAGCAGTTGTCCTTCTATAAAGGGAATGCTTCAAGACTTGAATTAATGCTCCTCAATGCTATGTAGTTGTCAACTCCCTTCCCCAAAAAGAAATTCAGGGACCAGCGTGAACATGACCACAAGGTTGTCAAAAAGTATTATCCAGTTAATTCCCACCCTTGCTCTTGTGATATGGCCTATCCCAGTGTTTTAAATAGCGGTAGCGAGTTGCATGGCATTCAGCCCTCTATAGAGTGTAGCGTAAGCAGCGTAAGCAGCGTAAGTGATACGATACTTTAATTTTTTAATTTAGAAATAGAAAAAATACGATAAATAATAAGAAAAAAAGATATATATATATATATATATATATATATATATTATATATATAATTTTCAAGTATAAACATGTTCAAACAAGTTATTAATTATCATTTATCAAAGCCAATCCACATATATAAACCAAATCAAATCATTATCGCATCAACAATTCTTTCTGAGCAAACCAATTTAATTAATAATGCTTAATTGAAACCACTAGTCACAAGTATGAAAAGAGATAAAAATACGACAGGTTAAGAGTATTAAGTACAAAATACAAATGTCACATTCCTCAAAATCTCAATTAATAGGCTCTAGACTCTAGACTCCAAAGGTCATCTTCATCATTTAATAGATCGTTCAAAGTAGAAATATTCTCCATCTACAATAGGACCTACTATTTTGAGACGGTATGGATAACTTAACATCATTGCCATGTGTGAAAAAGAATGGGTAACCACCATTTTACATAAAAACTAAAAAATGCAGTTTAAGAAAAACTAAAGAAAAATAATACAGTGTAGTGCACACTACATACGCTACTCGCTATGCTAAAAGCTATGCTACACTAAGAGAGCTATTCAAAACGCTGGCCTATCCATGCGAGACCCAATCAACAGTCCCAATCACCACACAGGCTTGCCACATGTAACGGGATGGAAGCTGCACAGAACTACTATGATCGAGCTGCTACCATTAAACAATCATGACGGAAATGCAGATAAGTAGGTTTTCTCGATTACCTTGGCTAACCCAGAATAAGACAGGAATACAGGATCATTCTTCCTGGTCAATGGATGCATCCATTTGCATGGAACCAAAGCTAAGTGAATGTGAACCTTAATCATAGAAACACCACTAAGATAGACAGGCTATCTAAAATTATAAAATCTCTTAAAGGTTTACATTTCATGAAGAGTATGACAAGGTGAAACTGTTAGCTCTATCTCCACATTTTCACAGAGGAAGATAACACAAAGATGTCCGGAGATAGCTTCCACTATAAAGGAAAAGGCCAGAAGATATGTGATGCTCTTGCAACTGGGAATACAACAATAGATGTACAGGCTGTGAAGCACCGAGGTTTAAACAAAGAAGTACATGGATTCCAAAGTACATGCTCTTCCATAGCCTCTCAAAAGAAAAAAGAAAAAAGAAAAAAAAGAAGTTCAAAAAAGTTGGATACTAAAGTAGATGTATGACTTCAAAAAATAAATACTAACATTAGGATAATTAGAAATTTGGGAGATGCATAATAATAAACTTCAGCCCATTCAGGAGCAAGTACTCGGCGAATGCTCAAATTAAACCTACATAAATTATAGAAATAATCAAAGACTTTGTGAAGTGCTTCCATACCTCAAATGTCATATTACGGGAAGAAGGCGCCCATTCTTCAGCAATGCGTTTCTCCAAAGATTCTTCATTAGCATTCGGAGGGACCCGGATATCAAAACCTGCCTCTGCTTCAGATGGCTGCAGATTCATGACAAAACCCTGCTCAAAGAAAGTAGTCATGTGTGAGAACAGGGAAAACATTAGAAAATACCACGTGATAACTTACAATCTATTTCCCCAATGCATTATATAAGAAAGTTCTATTATTGAACAGGGTCTGCATGTTTTGAAAGCAGCAGAAACTGCTCATGCCTGCAGCTAGATTGCAATATTAATAAAAGCCACAAACCGAAGTTCCTACGTGCAAAGGATGAACCTGATGCTAAGCCTCTGAAGGATTCAAAAATAAATCATAACACCACATGAGAACATGGAAACAACAAGAGGAATGAAGAGTAAATCGTAATGGGGTTTGATTCTTCAAATCAACAGCCATTAAACATATGTTAGCAGAGCAGAAAGGAACTGTGAACCCTATTTCAAGGAATGCCAAAAGCAATTCCCAGTCATCTACAAGTTGTAGCTCCCTATTTCGTGCATAAACATAAAGAAACATAAGAGAAACAAGATAAATCTTTAGGGTCAATGACAAGCCCTCACTACTTGAACAGCCTGCATGAAACATTCCTGTGATGTTGAGAAATTCAAAGGCTGCAAAAGTTCATGTTGGATTGAAAGACTACCGCGCCTAACCCTTAGGGTCAGTTTGGGCGGTGGGATTAGAAGGGAGTAGGTGGGATGGGATTCATCTGGTCCTGCGCCAATTCCACTTCATGTTTGGGAAGAATGGAAAAGCTTGGAATTACATTAACTGGAATTGCATTAGGTCCCGTGCCAATTTCACTCAATGTTTGGGAAGCTGTGTAGGTCCCACCATGATGTGTGGGCTATATCCACACCGTCTACCCATTTATCGAGATTATTTTAGATCATAGGCCAAAAAATCAGGTAAATCTAAAGCTCAAGTGGACCCCACCATAGAAAGCAACGGGGATTGAAAATTTCTTTGGGGCTACATAAGTTTTGGATCTACCTCATTTTTAGGCCCATGCCATAAAATGAGGTTACAAAACAAATGAACGGTTTAGATATAACACATGTGTGTTATTCTCAGTAATTTCAAATGATGGTGGGTATATCCATTCAATGTACCACCGTATTATCAAAAAAGCATGGCATTAATTTTATCCCATGGAAACAGGGGACAATCCCTGCAATGGGTAATAATTATGTTTTTTGAATCCCATCCCACCTAATCCCTTCTAATCCCACTGCCCAAACTGACCCTTAAGAAACCTTTAATGTCAGATGCAAGATCACAACCTGGCTATATGCCTATACATCCCACATATATTTTTTTCCCTTTCATTTTAGGCTTTTCTCCAGCCTCTTTGGTTCGGTCTTTCTTGTTTTTTGTTTTCTAATTTACGAGCTGTGGTTTAGTTGCAAGCTGGTGCTGTGGCTATCTTTTTCTTGTTCCTTTTGGCAGTTGTTTGCTTCTTTCTTTGAATAAATTTTGATTTTTTCTTCTTTTTTTATTCAAGTACCATGACAAGTAGAAAGTGAGTATTGATTTCCTATCACCAGATACTTCTTCTTCTTTTTTTTCTTGTAACATGACATGTAGAAAGTGAGTAATGATTTCCTATCACCAGATACTGGCTAAGCTTAACACACCACCCATCTCACATGCCAATGTGTCAAGTGTGTAGGACATTCAAGCCATGCATGAGGTGGGCCCACCATGAATATCATCAGATAAAAAATCACACTGGCCCACTCATAAGATTGGATACCGTGTATAAAAGCAATGGACAGCAGACCTGCCCACAAGCTGACTGTGTGGCCTGCCCGGTGCATGGACCAGCTCGATTTAGGTGATCTTCTTGGCGGGGCCCAGTTCTCACATGGTTTATAAGCCCTAGCACATCAGACAGGTCGCATCTTAAGCTGAGATACAACTGACTGTAGGCGATCATACAATTATGAAATACATGTCCTTAAATAGCACACAAGACACCATATGTTATATATGGTTAGAGTGATATCTATTTTAGTCTCACATCCAAGACATAGAGCCAAACAAGGGTATCCATGCCAAGACATTTCAATGCCACACAACATAGGTTTGGAGCACTGACATAACATAGTTCACTGCATATGGTGGATCTTGAATTCCCCTAACTTGTTTCCCGAGCACCATAGATGTGCGTATATCATACAAAATTAAAAAGTTAACACAAAAGTACATCATCATTATCATAGCCTTGTCCCAACTGCAAGGTATTCAATAACGGTATGATACGGACCGTAACGGGTGTTATGGCCATTAGTATCGGTCCCATAGTAGATCGTTGAGTAGCAGACTGGCAGTAACAGCCGTTACAGGCCATTTTTTTCCAGTAAAGGCCGTTAGGCTCCATAACGCATGACGGTTCCCACTGTCACCGTTATGAAACAGCTGCTACATAACTGTTTTTTAATACATTGATTTGGGGCAGCACACAAGAAAGTACATGTAATGCATGGAAATACCAAAGGGATTCCCCATGTTGCCAACCATCAGACAAAAAAAAAAACACTGTTTCTATATATGCCAAGACACAAAACTAGCTTTGGAGGCTGGAGGTAGCTTAGCTTTTGTATATTTTAGTCACCATGAATACCACTCATTTTTTCCCTTTTTTTTTTAAAAAAAAAAACCTTATTTGAAGGGTATTCCACCCATTGGTTTCCATACGTTGCCTACAAAAAGTGAGAACAAAGATTCTCCAAAGTTGCCATTCCATGAATCTGTCGCCCGATATGTGCAGGCATTGCCCATGAACAATACAGCCAATACAGCCCAATAAAGTGGAGATACAGGGCGATGCAATCCCGCATCAGTTGTGACTTGTGACCAATACCATACACCAAAACCGATGTGAAAACCATGCTCACTACCACATGCTTGATTTCATATAAAGGGTCCTGCGGTCTAAAGTAATTCTCAGATAAGAAGGCTAAATGCATCCAATGGAAAATTATCTTAGATGGCTTGCATAGGTGATGCTGAACAAATCAGATTTGTCGATCAAAAGATTTTTTTAAATACGGACCAGAGGAAGTTTGTAGCCTACTTTCTTCAGTCTGCTGTCTGGAATTGAATGGGATTCCTTAGATCAATAAACAACCAAATTGGCACCTGTGCTTCAAATTCGTCATAAGCTCATGAAACTCGCGCTTGGCTGTAATTCCCAATGCTTGGTACTATCAGCTTGGTTGTGAGGCCTTAAGAACAAGAAGTGTACAAAAGAATAGCAAGCCACCTCAACCAAGCTTAGCAACCAAAATCAAACTAAGTTTGCAAATGGGCGGCCAATAAGTCTTTTTCAGAAGGGTGTGATCCATGAAAAGCGCATACCAATTATGGAGAACATCGAGCTTACTTACTACTGATAGTTTGCCACTTTAAGTTGTTGTCTCATTAGCGTTACAGGTGACATACATGCATATCAATCTAGACCGTCCAAATCATAGAGCCATTGTGGATGGATTATGATGACCCATGAAGCACACTGATTGAACAATGCTTTTCTTCCCATCAGTTGCAACTCTTCAATTTTCCTCTCTACTTTCTTTTGTTTCCCATGGTTTCAATTATTTCAGCATAAATCAGAACTACTTAAAAAAGAAGAAGAAGAACTTACGGTTGGGGATGGAGTTCCCGCCTTCAAGAACGCCATATTCACCGAAATGACTTCTCCTTCAGCCTTCAACCCCGCCTTCACCATATCGAACTGTGCTGCCCGAAACCGCCTCACGCTCTCGATACTCTTCATCAGGTTCTCCATAGCACTGTTATCATAAAGCTTCGACCCATGCCCAGGGGCCCCAACCGCCCTAATCACAAGCCACCATCCGCACCTCTCCGCATAGAAGACCCTGTACTTCTCATCTGTCGATGCCAACCCTTCATCAAGCACAATCCCGACATCCATCTCTCCAAACTTCTCCGATGCCACGAACGACTCCACGCCACCATGGCCGCCGATCTCCTCGTCGGGGACGAACGAGAGATAGACGGTCCGGATCGGCTGGAACCCGGAGCTCTTCAGGCGGCGGATGGCTTCGAGATACTGCATACCGACGCACTTCATGTCCTGGGAGCCTCTGGCGTAGATTTTGCCGTCATCATCGATGTGGGCCCCGAAGGGAGGGTGGGCCCACTTGAGGGCTTCGGAGGGGACGACGTCGGTGTGAGAGTTGAGGAGAACGGAGGGAAGCGTGGGGTCCTTGCCCGGCCATTTGAGGAGGACGAGTGGCTTTCCCGGCGCGAATTCTAGGGTTTCAGATTCTAGAGTTAGGGTTTTGGCGAGAGAGAGGATGAAAGAGGTGGATTGGGCGTAGTCGGGGTTTGGCTGTGCGGTGTTGATTTGAAGGTATTGCTGGAATCTTGAGATGATGGCCCACTCCTCATCTGATGATGATGAAGATGTGATGATGAAAAAGGAGAGTAAGATGATGAGAAGAAGAGAAAGAGGTGGAAAGAAATGTCTGAAATTACTCTCCATTTTTTGTATTTTTCCTTTGCGCTGGGAACGTTTTTATGAGTGAGTTTTTGCTACTACTCTTTCTCCGCTGTGCGCTGCATGACTGTAACTGAGTTCGTTTTGCCTCTCTCGCAGTAAAGAATCCACCGTACGTCGCCTCTTAATGGGGCCCACATGCCGATTGGTCCGATGATCGGAACTGTCACCATGTTATCTGATTTGTGCCATAGGAGACGCTACAAGAAATTTTGGCTGAATGGATGATCTTGATTATCAGTAGATGCAGATGAATTTAGAACAATGAAAAGAAAACTTTCAATGGCTTGAATTTAACTCTAAAAATCAAAAGTTAGGACCATTAATGAAGAATAATTACGAGATTATATCTTAATTATGCTGGTTGGGAGAATATGGACTGTCCAAATCATTGGACCATCTCGACATGTGGGCCCCAGTTGGTGGAGACGCACGGTGTTTTCTTAGTCGCAACGGAGGCGGGGTATGGATTTACAAGGGTAGACAAATTCCGCCTCTGATTGGTGGAGGATGGCTGTTGAATAAGAACCGTTGATTGTTTTGCATCTAGGCCGTCCATTAGATGTCCCAGCTTATCTACGGGTTTAATGACGTGAACTAGTCACAGATATGATTGAGGACGGTTTGGGTCAATATTTTTTGTTAATGTGTATGGATTAGGGTGAACAGCAAAGTACCAAAACTTTATCTCATCTGGCCGGCGGACAAGATTCTGGAAGAGAGGGAAAACGAAGCATCTTGTACGGACGGGGATTGGTGGAAGCGGATTGGCTGGTGTACCGCACACCAGCTATATAGCTGCTGTAGGTTGGTGTCGTGCGAAGACGAGCACTGACGCTCCCCGAGTTCCGAGTTGTACGAACGGTTCAAAGGAGATCAAAGTTACATGGCCCTGCAGTGATGTATTTATTATATCTACACTGTTCATTTATTTTTAGAGATCATTTTAGAATATCATAAAAAAATGAATCATATCCAAAGATCTCCTGGACCACACCACAAATAGCAGCGGAGACCATGATTTTTACCGTTAAACAATTCGTAGGCCCACCATCATGTTTATTTTCCATCCATTCTGTCCATAAGGTCAGGAAGACCTGAATTAAGAGAAAAAACAAATTTCATATTAATCCAAAATTTCTACAACCCAAAAAGGATTTCAATGGTATAGGTTCAATCCCCCACCACTTTTTGCAGTGTGGTCCACTTGATATTTACATCTGTCTTATTTTTCATCTCAAGCTTTAAGATGAGCTAACCAAATGGATGGACGGTTTAGATATAACAGAACTTGCTGACGATCAATACAGCAGCTATATAGCTGGCGTGAGGTACACTGGCTAATCCGCTTCCGCAATTGGTCCACCAGGACCTTGTTAGAGAATGATGGTCCTATCAGGCGGTCTGTGAGGTCCACCGTGATGTGTATGTTTTATCCACACTATCCATGCACTTTTAATGATCATTTTAAGGTATAAACCATGAAAGAGGCAGATTGAATGCTCAAGTGGACCACACCACATGAAGTTGCAGGGATTGAATTTCTACTGTTGATAACTTCTTAAGCCCACCCTGATATTTGTTTGTCATCTAGCCTGTCCATAAGTCACACAGACCTGTACCCAGGAAAAACATAAATAAAACTGTTCGTTAAGTACGCATGTGGAAGGGGAAAAAATATATATCAGCTTGATTCAAAACTTCCGTTCTCCTGGTCGGTTTTCAACTATACGGGCCGAGTGTGGATTTGGTCACATCCTCTGGAATTGAAATCCTCTTATTGGGCTTGGCACCCTACATTGAAAATCAACTTTAACTCAAAAGTAACCATACATGGTATATTTTTTAAAAAATTAATTTAATTACTAGATCAAATTTAATATATCTAATTAGTTAAAGTATGTAATGTTGGACACAATGGTGGTAATAAGCCAACTGAAATATATACTTTAAGAGAAAATGATGAAATTCCAAGTCTCGGGTGGGCCACAAGCACAAGATCATGCCAAAAATGATGAAATTTCAAGTCTCGGATGGGCCACAAGCATAAGATTATGTTTGAGTGACTAACTAACGATTTTTAACAATTGATTTACATGGACAATGTTTGGACGATGATGATTATCATATTAAAGTAATTATAGTGATGCAATTGATAATGTAATTGTTGGATATCATTAGTGGGTCATGCGCCCAATAAATTTATAGTATAGTGACACACATGTGACATATGTAATTATTAGAAGGATTTTAGATGTAATCCAAGCTTTCACTATGGATTTGAAACCCGCTCCCTGAGGGGGATTTGAAACCCCCAGTTACTTTATAGTGCCAAACTATAAGGGGATTTGAAATCCCCTCAAATCTCTCAAAAATCATGTTGCCAACTCCTAAAATAGGTGTTGAACTTGTTGAGAGAGTGTTGACATTCTATAAAATAAATGTTGCAGTCGCTTATTGAAGGATTGTTGGATTGTGAAGTTTATGTATTATCATATCATAGCATTTGTGTACCTAACAAAAATAAATAAGAAATGATCGTTTACTTGTATAATTATTATCTGTGCTGATTGAGTCGATAACATATGCAACTTAGAATAAAAGTTACCACTGAGTTGATCACTTGCTCCCACTATGAAATGGTATTTTGAAATACCAAGCAAACATTGATATAGATGTGGGTATCATTGAGGCCAATGCCTTGGAGGACGCTTACATAAACCTAGAGGAGTTCATACTTCTAGCTCTCTAATGAACATCTCTAGCCGGCTCGCCTCGCAAGTGAATTCACTGGATGTTCTTTTTGTTGAGCAAATTATATAATTGACACTTTTTTTTCTTTTTTTTTTTTTGAAATTGTATATCAGGCCCTAATTGTGAACCTCATACTTTGGATAAATGTATGAACATGTTGTACTTATTACTTTACATTGGATACATTTATTTAAGAGCATTTTACATTATTTAGTTTAGTTATATGATTGCTTGGATATCAAGTCAATTGTATAGAAAAGTATTGCTTCCGCAAAGCAAAAGTGACATTCAAAAGAATATAAAAAATGAAGTTTGTGCTAAATTCTTGAAATTCGAGGCGTTACACTAATCAACATATTGGAGAGTTAAAAAACATTATATTTAGCCTTGGAAACTTTTAGATGATAAGTGTTCAATCACTACTTTTTCTTGCGGTGTAGTCCACTTGATTTCTCATGACCTAAATTGAGCTGAAAAAATGGATGGACAACGTGGATAAACACAAACATTATAGTAGGGCATAGAGCCTTTTCAGTAGCAAACAATACCAAAATGGTACTGTGTGGTACACTATGCAATCCCGGTCCGATGTTCTGATTTCGCGGGGCATCCTTTCATCTTACCGGGGGTGCACTCACAGCCACTAATAATCAATGTGAGACGACACAACAGGCCAATTAAAATCCGCTCCTGAGGTTTGACTCGGATTGAGCAAGCAATCTACGAGACCTGCATAGAGAGTTCTTGCAACACAAAACTTCCTAACGCCCACCGCACTGTCCACGTGATAGTCCTTCAAGATCATGTCAGCCTTAGAGCCCCAAAATAAGGCCAGATTCAAGACCCAGGTGGGCCACATCACAATTAATAGTAGAGATTGAACGCTACCATTGAAACCTCATTGGCCCCACACTATTTTTGGGTCAGGTTAATATTTATTTTTTCACTTATTCCTAATAGATTGCCTAACGAACATCATGCTTAAAAATATACAAAAATTGGATGTTTCCTACACTCAAGGGCAGACATTTCCTTTCTCGTTGTTTCCTACACTCAGCTCGCTTGAATCTTGGCTCTTACTCATTTTTAAGCTCTCATCCTAGCGCAAGCTTGCAAAACCAGCGGAAGAGTGAATTTCACATGGACATCACAGTGGGGCTTATTGATTTTTGTGTCTCAAGCTCTCCTTATAACAAGTGTTGCAGGAAATCGGCATCCTCTGTTACAGGAAGCCCTTGTGTGATCTAAAGATCTATGAGACACACTGTCATGTCTGCATCGTATTCAATCCATTCATCCATTGCACCAACTCATGTTGGGACTAGCTATGAGTTGGATAACATAATTATATGGTGGCTCATGAATGTTTCAATAGCCGTTGTTTAATCTCTCCTCTTTTTTTGTGGCGCCACTTGAGTTTCAAATCCTGATTTTTTTAGTTTAATCCTAATAAAGCTAGTACAAGGGATAAATGAAGCGGATGTGAAATAGGCATCATTGTAGCCCTATGGAGCTTTTCGTTACACGAGCTCTCTCTAATAAGGATTGCAGGAAATCCCATCCACAAAGGACTGGACTCTTCAAATCAATCACAACCTGCAAGATAGAACCTTGGCATCAGGCCAATAATACACCTTGACGAGCCAAAACAAGTATACAAAAATTGGGCCCAAAATGTCTAGTCCGAGCCTAAGTTGAGGCCCAGGTCCATGCAGCGGGCATTTCGATATATTAAAGTACCATACAGAATATCGCATCTTGGAATTAATCGGGATTCTTTGTGAACCAATAAAACACAAGCAAGAAAGAAAATCAAATCCATTGTCTGGATAACTTTCATCCAAGAGGATTTTGACGCGGGAAGGGTGTGATGAGGAATATCACTGTCTACCTCAAGTGTGCAAAACCTTGAATCCACGAGATTATTATTGAATCCACATAAAAAAATTCAGAATTTTTATTAATTAATAATAATTCTTGGACTGTTGATTACATTAAAGGAGTGCAAATCTTTAATGCATATACTAAAACTCTAAAAAGAATAAGATACGTCCAACCTAAGACTTACTAAAAACTACAATTTTGAATTAGAAGGAAATGCTTCTTCCGTGAAACGGAGAGATGCGTCCCGTAACAAAACTCATATAAAAAGTTATAACAGATTTACAATTCACACTTCAAATGGCAATTTCTCCCTATCCAAAATAAAATTTTGATTGGATGTATTTAGAGCTAAGTCATGCGCAACACTTAGATCTGACGGACTAGGTCCGCTTCTATTAGGGCTTCTTTTGATCCATCTTTATCAAGAGTCGTTTCAACACTAAGGTCTTGGTATCGATTCCCTAGAGGGGGTCGCTAACAATGAAGTGTGAACTGACAATGGGTGTACTAACAATGGGTGTAGAACTGACAAGTGTACTAACAAGCTAATAGAAAAAAAAAAAAAAAAAAAAATATCTGCAGCCCACTCTATATCAGATCTGCTAAACATCATCATCTACATTGCAACCCAACAATGTCTGGGTCGTGAGCCACCCAATCGCCAAATGATTTTTGTGTGGTCACGTTTGGTGGGCCCACTTAATTCATTACTCATACATTTCACAATGTTGTTGATCATCATCATCATCCAGCCTTATCCTAACTAATTCAGGCAACTACATGAATCCTATTCCACCATTCCATCAAACCCGAACATTATGTCATTCCAGTGTTGTTGATAATGATGCAAAAATGGGATTCAAGAATCATTCAGTGACAAAATTACTCAAGATTCAGAAAAGAAAATGTTCAGAATTTTTTTTTTTAATTTTCTTTCTAAAAAACAGTTGAAGGTAATAAGGAATATATTTCAATAAATAAAATTAGGATATCTTCAATTCATTATTTTGCTTGGCGTTTCCTTAAAATATTGAATTAATATTCAATAATTTATGTATTGCTCTCAAATAAATTCCAGTCATATATGGATAATGCATCCATGAACTGGATAGAATAATTCAAGCATTTTTTTTAACCTAGTCAGGGAATTTGTAAGTACATGAGGCCAACAAAACTCCAAGTGATAAGGATGCAATCCCTTTCCATTCCGAAAACTTATGTGAATGGTATTCTAAAACTTATAAATAGGACACGAATTAGCTACTGATGGCTTCAGTAGCCAGATTCGGCTGCGGAAGTGATGTTATCAAGTTCCGTAAGTTCCACCATGATGCATATGTTGTATCCACACTGTCCATCATTTTAAGGCATGAGCTAGAGAATGAGGCAATCAAGTGGACCCCACCAGAGAAAATAGTGGGGATTGAACACCTACCATTAAAAACTTCTTGGGTTCATAGAAGTTTTCAATTAAGCTGATATTTGTGTTTTTCATTCGTCCATGTGCATATGAACTTATGAATAGATTGGATCTCAAATAAACATCATAATGGGCCCTAGGAAGGTTTCAACTGTGGGTGTCACTGTTCCCACTATTTTTTGTAGCGGTCTACTTGAGCATTTGATCTTCCTCATTCTTTTACTCATGCCTTAAAATGATCTCTCCAAATGGACGGACAGTGTGGGATACAACATGTAAATCATGGTGGGGCCAGAGAACTTGATGACGTCAGCAAATCTCACTACTGATGACGTCAGTAGCTATTCTACTACTTATAGATATAAAAAGGGAATTTTCTATATTTATAAAGGAAATTTTTACCGTCAAGATATGAGGATTTTGTCAGATTTTTTGCCATCTATTTATTATAAATTACAAGATTTTCTTTGTGGTGAGGATTTATGATTTGTATGAGATAGCACAAAAACTAATGTAGATGATGGTGTAATACAAAATGGTTTTGAAACCAGCTACTCTTTTTCTATTTCATTCCGTTGCATGCACAACGTTTCTTTCCATTAGTGTTAACGTGGTCTTATTTTGTCATTTGTTTTGGACTTGTTTAATGACAAGAAAGGTTAACCTAACTTTTCCTATGTGGGAAAAAGACAGGTATAACACCCCTTGCGTTGTCAAAATGGAGCTAATTCAACACTCGAGTAGGACACCCCATGAAATTATAGGTACGTGGTGTGGTCCACCAGAGTTCTGGAATACTGTTTTTTGGGGTAATTCTTTCATCTGACCAGGTACATGGGTGGCATATAAAGACCTGGTGTGCCCATTTAAAAGATGTCCTATCTCAACTTTTACACATCGTGGGGCTGACACAGGGATGAACATGATGAGGATAAATACTCCGAATCCATGGAGCTTCTCTAGACTCCTCACAGAGACTTCTCGAATCCACGAGGTAAGAAAACAGAAAATAGAAATAAATTCTAATAAATTCGAAACTGATTAATTGCTGACTAAAAACGAGTTCACAACCCTTTAAATAGGGGTACCAAGCAATGAGAAAGAAATCAGAATCAAACTACAACTAAAACTCTTAGAATCTGCGACTTACTATAATAGTAAACTTACTATTTATAAACGGTCGTGATGTCTACTAGTGCGCAAGGTTTTCGGCCAAAAATAGTAAGTGTTCTATTTGGCTTCACCAAACCGTTCTCCTAATTAGTCTAAGCTCTTTTCGCGTTGGGCGCAACTCCTAAAGCCCGACGAATGAAGAGTTATAATCAAACTATATAAAACTTATTATTTATAGTAAAAACGAAATTAAAACAGGGAAACGACTGTCGATCCAGGGGTTTTCCACAATTCCGGGCGTTGCAACCCAGCGTAGCGGGTTTGGTTGGCTAAAGTAGCTAGTTTTACCCCAAAATCATATATTTTAGGTTAGGTAACTCATTCCGGATTGCGAGATACGCCCGATCAAAGGTCCGACGGTCCGGATGACTTCTGTCGTCGACCGGGCCTTTTCTCATCCATCTTGGCCATGAAACTGTCCGCTACCCGCTCTACATCAGGGGCCTACCTAAGTTCTAAATACTCTGGTAGAGTGTTTTAGTTGATGCACAAGTACTTAAAAGTTGTACAAGTGGCATGCAGAAAACTTAATTTAAACTATCCAAATTGCGGGCCTAGATGGACCACAAACCAAAAGTTATCCTGATTCCCTTCTTTCTTGGTAGATAATTGGTAATAGAGCTGGGCACCGGACAACTCGATTTGTTCGACTCGTTCAAACCGAGTCAATCCAATCTGAGTGGTTGAGCCGATCCGTACTGAGTAGACTTTGTCTAATTTGAACTCAAACCTAGTCGAGTTTGGGTCACCTAGTAATTCGACTCTACTCGACCTGAAATCTAACTTGGTACTGACTCAACTCGATTTGAAACCCAACTTGTGCGCATATATATATATCCAGATCAGTGGTTGCATTTAGGTTTTGGGTTGTGAATTCAGCATGTGGTAACCTGTTGCACACGACCCGACTCGGTACCTATGATTGGTACTACTCGATTCGGATTAGCCCTGGTTAGACCTAGACTCGGATCGGGTCAGGCATGCTGGACTCAGTACTTAGTTGGGTCAAGTTCGGGTTAGGTCTATTTCAAAACTGAATTAAGTCGGGTCAGCCCTAACGTGCTCTGATTGGACTCAATGCCCACCTCTAAATTGATTATATACAAATAAATAAATATCTATCCGAGCTAGAGACTAGATTTTAACCTTATTTTGAGGTGATGGACCATCCATCAGCCACCCAATTTGCTCAGTTTAATTCCACTTCATATATGCAACACATACACACTGTACAATTGCTTGTGTATCCACCATCACACGGTACCTGAATATCAAAGGACACCCGTTTCCTGATCAACGGATTGGGAGCTTGGGACATCATACACGTGTTCGAAGTTTCCACGTGTGAGTTAAATGCAACTACAAAGCGCTTTACCAGAAGAGGGATGATTAATACTTAGTTGCATTTGGACTCGTTGGAATCGGCATCGCCCATCTAGACCGTACAGCAGGCCCAGTCCACTCTACATAGGCTTCCTTCAAAAGATCAAATGGATCGGGTCATCCAAACGGCCCAGTCAGTGTCATGCAAGAATGACTTTATAAGATAATTAGGTCCAGTCATGGATGCTTAAATCATCCAATTGCTGTGATTTATGCATAGGGACTAGACTTAATGGACGGTTCAGATATGTGATATCTGATCTGATCAAAATGAACCGAACAATATACGTATTGGGTTACTTTAGCAGACCCAAAACCACTTGGGTGGAACTTTCATTAGATCCAATCCATCCATCAGGTACACTGCTTCCCGTTAGCCGTTGAATCAAAAGATCACGAGAATTCAGAACTTAAGTAGGCCACAACATAAGAAACAATAGATATAAAATACCCACCATTATTTTTGTGCAGTGGCAACCGGTCGCCATCCAATCCATTCATCTGATGTGCCTCTCTACGGTGGAAGAATTACCCACGTAATCACAGTAGTAAAAATTTCAGGTGGATCACCATGTGAATTTTTTACAGCTTTTATATATAATTTTTTGGCATCCAGGTGAAAAAAGGGACGTTGTACCTGATGGGCGGCGTAGATTTCATGCACGCAATCGTTTTTCCTACCATACACACACTTTCTCTCGACTCAAAAAGTCCACGTGAGAGGAATCCAAACCACGTCAGCGTAGCTTATGGAGAGATGACACTGTCACGTGATTTCGGCATCGGTTGTCCAGGGATTTGTTTTTATATTATTATTATATTTGCAAATTACTCTACTCTATTGGGCGATCCAAACCACTATTTCTACTGGCCTCGCTTTGGATACTGGATAGCTAGATTCTTTCAGTCTGGGAGATTTTTGGCGCTAGTCTACCTATGGTGGGGACCCATCATATCAACGGTTTGGATCACATGATATGCCAACTCGAACATATCTTAAGCCAGCATCATATAATCCAGCATAACTGAAGTTTCACACCGACCACACTAATTTTCTAATGTTACATTGTAACGTCCAGTGCATGAAATTCGGTGGAGACGTGAAAAAGGCCCCCTTAAAATATTACTTGTTGGGCTATATATGATTTAACGTGGGGCCCGCTTGCGTGAAGGTGAGAACACGAACACGACTGTGGGTGGATGGCACACGTGTGACAGACCTGGGTCATTTACCAAGTAGTGCAGTTTGTTTGAATATGCTATGATATAAAAAAACCAAAAAAAAAAAAAAAAAAAAAACAATGTATTACACTTGTGAAGTGAGCTGCACACGTACATTGAATTTGTACCATTGAACTTCTGGTCTCCAAGACTCCAACCTCTCTTTTGCTAATCTAAGTTTGACCTATCTTACTAGATTTCATGGCCTTAATTTAAGGCCATTTTTTATTTAATATTTAGGGTTTAGGGTTTTACTTATATAGAATCAAGTACAAGTTTTGAATTTCCTACCAAATGTCTTCCTTGTTTTATGATATTTCGTGTAAGCTTCCTTTGTAATTTGCATATTTTTCAATCTACCTTAGTTTAATGACCGTGGAGTGCAAGGTTTGCAAATAGGTTTCAATGGATTGTTGGTCACCACTGATGTAGGATTGTCTTGCTTGTATCAAGCTGTTTCAAGATACAAGCATATCATTCATCGGTAATACGAGTATGTATGCTTACTTGATGAATGGCCTAGAAGTGGCACCTGTTTTGCCCTCACATGAGTGTTCTCTCATTGATTTAGGTCACTTTTTATTTAGGATTGTATGTAATAAAATGTAAGATGGATATGGTATACTCAATTGAATATAGGATCTGATATTCCCATTAAAAGTCCTGCTTATATATCTGTGACATTTCACGTGGGTTCTTTTGTATGTTAACATCCTTTTCAATCTTGCTTAGTTTAATAACATTATACAATGCAAATTGGTTTCGTGTACCATATTAGGCACCACCGACATCACCCCATGAGGGGCTGTTTTGGGCCTATATGGTATAGCTGTAGCATTCATTAGGTCGAGTTTCATGCCTCGTCAAACTAATTGGACTCAACACGACTTGAAGCAAGTGATTCACTCGCGAGATTGTTTCTAAAAATGAGTAGGAAAAAAGATTCAAACCCAAGTTCGCTCTTAGAGAAGCAACTTCTCTAATGAGCACACCGTGCATCAAAATCACACATCTTTTATCATAATTTTTATATTTTTATAA
The DNA here is from genome assembly GCA_021015155.1 of Magnolia officinalis. Lineage (NCBI taxonomy): Eukaryota > Viridiplantae > Streptophyta > Magnoliopsida > Magnoliales > Magnoliaceae > Magnolia > Magnolia officinalis. The sequence goes on along the minus strand of JAJHSJ010000002.1, from coordinate 118,862,214 downwards.
CATATAATGAGTTTTGCTGGCATCCCACTTGGTCTTTAAAATGTCATATTAGATGACTTGAATGGATTGGTCATGTACAACAAAGATGATAACAACACTTATAGAAGTGGCCTAATTTAAGTTGCAGGCTCTGCAAAGACAAAGGAGAACGTACAAAGGTTATGACGGGAGGTAGTGAGGAAATGCTAGATGTCTTGTAGTCTAATCGAAGATATGGCCATTTTATAGAACGAAATGGTGGAAAAGGATTCAAGTAGCTAATTTAAATGTATTTTGGGATAAGGCTTGTAAAATGATAATGATGGTGGTAATGTTAAAGTCCTTTAGATAAAGTTACGGTGAATAAGAAGTCCTTTGGACAAAGCTATGGATAAATAAGAAGTCCTTTGGATAAAGCCGTGGACAAATAAGTACATTGGATAAAGCCATGGTATTCATTCCCTTAGTTTTCTTAGCAGATGCATGACTCCCCTTTAGGCGATTTATTTTTTCTTATTTTCTTGGGTATTTAGTTTTAAATTTGACAGAGAGGTGTGTGCAACCTAAAATGTATAAGTAGGTTTTATAGCATATCTTGGGATTTTAGCCATGTGAATTGTTTTGAATAAAAAAGAAAAAAGACTATTAGATTATAATATTTAAACCCTCGGATTATTGGATCCTTTAACTTTCAAAATGGATGATCTCTTAACCTTTGAAGATCATATGGTTAAAATATTATAATTTGTAATGTTCCTATCCATGGTGAAGCTAATTGAGTATATTGGGTTGGATCATTGAACATAATAGGCTCGGTAGATCAAACCTTCAAGAAAGAGGAGTACTGGTTACATAGGCTTTGCATAATAGGTTGTTTGGATTCAATTAAAGTTGTGTTGTGACAAATAATTAAGTTAACCCCTTTGTGTATGGAACCAATGTGCTTTTGAACAAATAGCCAATGATATATTACTGTTAGACCATTTTTATTTTTTTTACACACACACACACCCACCCCCACACACTCACGCCACACGCGCACACACCCCACACACGGACGCCGTGGGATTTCACCACTGTGGGTACTCAAACCCTTGACCCGGTTTTGAAACTCCAGAGAGTCTACCGCCCAGGTAAGAGCGAGGACCCTATTACTGTTAGACCATTAAATGGGTGTTTGGTGGTTGAACTACTTGCCAATAATTCTTTTTGATTTCCATGAAGATTACCCATATCCATGCATAGGCATGGCATGTTCCGATGCATAACACTAATAACAATTTATGTTTAAGAACCACTTGTGTATACATGTGTGTAACCATCAAACTTCAAATACTAAAAAAGTATAGTACATGTGTCAGTGTGAACATATGTTAAATATGTATAAATAGATCATTAACTAGCCTTGAAGTTTATCTAATCTATTTCTAATATATTTGATAAATGAGTAATAAAATAACTAGTCAATAATAACATGTACATGACCCAATCATTTTAATAGCATGTAAATATCTGATCATCATCACTCAAACACAAACAAGCTCAAGAGAACACATGGTGATGATACCTAGAACTGTAGGAACAGTGATATAATAAAGCTGTCCTAGCTAGTGAACTGGCATGTTTATATACCAACCAGGACCATTAATATGTGGGGCCCTAAAATTGATGGCATATATAATAATAATAATAAAGGTATCGAATCCAATCATTTGGATCTCAAATTACGATCCACCCAATGAATAACTTTCAACCTTTCAAGTCCATGTGACATCTAAGCCTTCCAATAGGTTGGCCCCACCTAGTGCAAAAATCATCCTCATCTACTAATCAAGTAAGTCATGGTATAGAAAATAATGTCCAGCCATTGATAAAGCTTAAAAGGTTGGAAGTTATATGCTGAGTGGACCATAAATTTCTGTCCAACATGAAATTAACTTAGGAAAATGAAAATTAACATGGTCAAAAGAAAACTGATGGAGAGGATTACCGATTAATTTTTAAAACATAAATAATCCTATGTGGATGATGGATTGATAATTTAAACCTGCCATCGGATGGTAGGTAACCTACAGTTGAGGAACTTTGCAAACCCGTGTAACCAAAGTTCCAAGGACATCCACTCCGTCCATCCATTTCAACGGCTTGTGTTTGGAGTCAAGTATGAAAATGAGACTTATCCAAAATTCAAGTGGGCCACGTCACAAAAATAGTGGAGATGAACACAAATATCAGATGAATGAGGACTTCTATGGGCCAAGAAGGTTTTGGGCGTGCTGACCTCATTGTTTCTCATGTTATGGCCCACTCGAGGTTTGAATCTTCCTTATTTTGGGGTCAAGTTCTAACATGAGCTGCTATAATTGATGGACGGAGTGGATTTTTCGTAGACATCAAGGTGGGCCCATAGAGCTTTTCCTCGACGGGATCCCCAGAACACGTGTGGTAGGAAATCGACGACCTTTCGGGTCCGTTGCACATGAAAGGAAGTGGCATTTCGTAATTTGCTGGGACAACAGTGGCAATTACGTAGCATGATCGTACATAGAAACCACCCACTCCGTACGGCTCTGTAACAGAGGATCTTTTCTGTGTGCACTCCGAGTCTCCAACGGGATATGTTTTGGACTTACCTCGCCTGACTTGCACTAACGTATCATTACTTGGGAAAAATATACATCAGATCCACCCCGTCCATCAGGTGGGACGTCACATTTTTTATTGTATATAATTAAAATTAGATCAAATAAAACACTTAGGTTGGCCATAACATAAATAAAGGTGTGAAATTATGACTAAAAAATATAAATTCAATTTTTGTGGCCCACAGGAGTATTTAAATGTTCTTATTTTGTTAGGAATCATTAATCCTAGCTTTTAAAGTCCGATGAATGGATTGGATTTCATATAAAAATTATGTAGACCCCAAAAATAATTTAAACAATTTTAATGGTAGGACTTACAGTCTCAACTGTTTCCCTTGTTGCAGAAAATACAATTTTTAAACGAGCCTTTTTTTTTTGGGTTCTAGATTAAACGCAGGGTGGGTCACCTGATGGACGGGGTAGATCTCATACATATGAAGCCATTCCGTCCACGTCAAAAAAAGCAACGGCCCATGTCAGATGCGAAAGTCACGCAAGTGATTTCCATATAATGGGGAGTTATTTGATACTCTGTCAGCGTGCGATGCCTGATGATCTGGAGATTCCAAAGAACTGGCCACAGCTATTTGTGAACAATGCCCCAAAAAGGTTCGAGATCGAAGATCCTGAAGATCCTAGCAAGAATCTTGCCATCTTTTTTCAGTTGAACATGGACAACTGTTGCATTTTACTTCTTAGCCGTCTATTTACGGTTGTTGAATCAAGATGCTTGGGATGGTCTGAGATCAACGGACAACGGTCCGGACGGATAGATCGATAATGTTTTTTTTTTCGTTTTTTTAATTTTAATTTTTTTTTTATACACACGCACACATACCCTCACACACTCACGCATGGTGGAATTTCACCACCTATGAGTACTCGAACCCTCGATCAGGAGCAAGAGTAAGTAACCGGATAGATAATGGCTGTGCAGAAGGCTTATTAATTCACTTATCTTGCGTACGTTCCATCCTAGCCGTGCACTAAGATAGATCCAAAATGATCATGAATGCTCCAAAAGTAGATTTACCAGTCATTAGGTGGGCCCCACCATATAAAACAATGCATTCCTGCTGTCACAAGGTAAGTGGGCCTGCCAAAACTTTTGTAATAAATCCACGTGTCAATTCATTTTGCCAGCTCACTTTAGGAGATAGCTTGAAAATAAGGCATATCCAAAACGGGCCATAAGTGGGAAGGGAAATGCATACGGTTGGAACTTTCCCGCGATCCATCGTAATGTTTATAAGCCATTCAAAATTTATGTGGCCCTGCGAACGTTTAAACGGTGGGCATTTGATTTCCACTCTTTTCTATCGTGCGGCTTCCTTAAATTTTGAATCTATCTGATTTTTGGGCTCATATTCTAAAATTAGCGGGGAAAATAGATGGACCGTTAGATTTCTCACGGACATCACGGTGGGCCTCACCTCATTCCAACCGCGTCCGGTGGCTGGCAATCCGCGTTTACAGTGGATAACCACCTAAGTAGTCCAATCTAATCGCGTAACACCGTTGGAAACCATTACACGTACGGACGCGGATAAGGTAGTGTTTCCTACACTATCCCTTCGGTGGCGTGTCGATGTGCTCGGCGCTGTGGGCCCAACGTGATGTATGTGTTTTATATCCATGTTTATTGAACACCTACCTTTAAAAGCTTCTTGGGCCGGGAAAGCTTTGGGTCCGGCCGATATTTGTGTTTTCCTTTCATCCAGGTCAGATAGATAATATCAACAGGTTGGATAATAAATAATCAGTACGGTAGGCCCTAGAAAGGTTTTAACCGTGGGTGTCTTTTACCCACTGTTTCCTGTGATGTGGTCCAAATGAGCTTCTTATATGCTTCATTTCTTTCTGACCGCCCTACAATGATCTGAAAAAACGGATGGACGGCGTGGATATAAAACAAAACCATAACATTGGCCCCACAGTACTCAACTCATCAACACACTACCTGCGGTGTTGGGGTTGGCAGCACCCAACTCATCCGCGTTCCCCTCGTAGAACTTGCACAGAAACGGGACGCGGATTGCGTCCTCCCCCCACCCGGACGGTAATCCGACCGTCCGGGCAGGGATATGTGGGGCCCACAGTGATGTAAGTGTTTTATCGACGCCGGTCATCATTTTTATCAGATCATTTTCAGGTATTAACTAAAGAATAAAGCAGGTAAAATACTTAAGTGGACCACAAAGTTGGGATTGAACGCCCACCATTAAAAACTTCTTGGGAACTGGAGAAGTTTCGGATCAAGCTCATATTTGTTATTTCACTTCCTCCACACCTACATGACCTTATGACTAGGTTGGATGGTAAACAAACATCACGTTGGCCCTTAGAAAGGTTTCAACGGTGGGTGTCATTATCACTGCAACTTCCTTTAGTGTGGTCCACTGGAGCTGTGTACCTCTTCATTTTTATACCCTTAAATTAAAATGATCTGAGGAAAACGATGACCGGCGTGGATAAAACACTTAAATAATGGTGGGCCCCACAAAGCCCCGCACGGATTACCGTCCGGGCGGGGTAGGACGCAATCCGCGTCGACCGCAAAGAATCATGGAAACACGCTTTCTTAAATGGGTCCTCCTTCACAATGCATTGGGATGCACGCGCTTTCGATCCAGACGGTCCAAATATACAACCCTACTGTCAAAAATCTGCACATGTTTTACCATCTGATATCGGCTTCTGAATTTGGACACGTCAGCTATGTTCTTTCTAACCGTCCACTTAGCGGCTGCTGATAGTCCTCTGATGCTGTGAATTTCCGGATATGATTGACCCATGGTGGTATAAATAATTTGAACGGCTTGTACGACGTTAGTGATGACGAGTTATGCTGCTTGCACTTGCTCGGGTGCACCGTAAAAATTCACTTGCTTTGTACCTGTAAACAAGCCACATGTGGGAAAGATCGGGGCCGTTCTTCTGGCAATCCCAAAATCAATTAAGTGGACCACAACTGTGCAGAACAATTGAACGGTTAAGTAAAATCTAAGAATGGTTCAAATCATATATGTATGTGTGGCCCACCTGATGATCGTTTTTTCCTTATTTTGTATGCGTGGAATCTGCAAAGTGGGGATTTTCGGACGAGCGGGTCCGATCTTTAACACATGCAACACATTTACATGACTAATGTGAGTACACTCGCTGGTGCAATTAGCGAGTGAGACGTTAATTGAGTCAATCCAGACCGTTCAAATTGTCGTACCTTTTGTTGATAGTGATGGTTCAAAATCGCACCAATAAAACAATCGTAACTGTCCAACTGATTGCTATCATCAAACAGATGGTCTAGAAGAGATGTTTAACATGGCCAACTCAAATGGCAAAACCGAATGGTTAAGATCTTCAGAAGGAGTGATATTTTAGATATTCTCCATCACAAAGGAGTCGATGGTGTTGGTTGATACACACATGCCACGTGTACGGCGTTGGACTTGCCAGCGACTCCAATTTTGCAAATAGCACCGAACTCGCACCAAACCACACGCCAAAATAAAAATAGAAAAAAGTCAAGAACTTCTCTCTTCCTCTCTCAACTCTCATGATATCACCGTCCCATTTCGATTTCAAAGACAAAAAATTGTTACTCTAGTTGAACGTGATTGTTCATACGCATGCAATAACGAACAAGAAACATGTACGAAGATAACTCTAATCGAACCGTCCAACTAGCAGTTCCCGATATAGATGTGTCACAGAAATCCAAAATATATCTGAAATGTGCCCAAAACACAAGATTAATTGAATCTAACCTACTGCTGATATAAAAGGAAGTCTTTGGTCCATGTTCAATAAACTAATGTCCATTGTACATAATTAAAATAATATAATCAATCTGATAATTTGTATTTATATCAATCTACGGTGCCTAAATGATTTGAATGGTTCAAGATTCATCACACGCTTGAATACATAAATTTTTAGGGCGTGCGTACGAACGAACTGCCATGCTCCGCCAAAGCACCAAAATAACTCGCCGTTTCAAAACCCGAAGAAAAGAGGAAAATAAAAAGGGGGAAAGCACATGGGCATTGCCGTAGTTTCCCACAAACCGAACGTCATTTCCATAACTTCCCCACCTCTCTCTCTCTCTCTCTCTCTCCCTCTCTCTCTTCAGCTGCTCCTTTTTTAATCCCCACCCCAACTCCTCTCCTTTCTTTCTACCAAAATAAGGAAAAACAAAACCCTAAAACCCCTCTCTCTATCTCTGTCTGTCTGATGGAGGAGTTCTTACGAAAGCTGGCTCTGTGGCACACGAGGACGTTCAAGCCGATCGTGACCCACGAAGAGCTGGAGCCGATCATGGCCACCCTCGGTTTCGTAGCCCTCCCGCCCACCGGCGCTTGGCGGGAGTACGTCTTCTCCGCCGGCGGATGCTGCCGGAATCTGACGCCTTCCGAGCCTCTCCCGAGACCTCGCCTCCCTTTTCCCAGGATCGACGGCCTCCATATCTACACGTACAGGGCCTTCTTCGATGCCGTCGCTTTCTTCCTCGGGAAACGAGATATTGCCGATCATTTCCACGTCAGGTCTCTTTCTCTCCCTCTTTCTCAGTTTTGGTTATTAAGCGGAATAAAACCCCTGCTTTTCCATATTACTACGGAAATGCCATTCTTCTTTTCGAAACGAGAGCAGGCTAAATCGGTTTTGCCGCTTCAGGGGAACTGTTTGGGGATTCGTTCTGTTAGGAAAACACCCACGATTTTTGACTAATTACGAAAATGCAACTCTATCGATTAGTGCTGACTTTCCGTGATCGATGCCCCTGATTCTTCCGTAAACTACGAGTCTACGACGGTGGCAGAGTTCCGAAACTAGTTTGGGTTCTACCTTTTCTTTTTTCGTCGTTGTAGAAACGGTTTCGCTACAGAAATACCACCGATTTTTTGAGAAATTACCGAATTGTCAGTTTTGGAGAGGAGCATGGAAGGCCCACTTTTGGTTTTTGTGGGCTTTTATTTCGGTCATGGATTGAGACTATTTGCCCCCCTTTTCGCATAAATTACTAAAAAGGCCATAGCATCTTGAGTGTTTCCTCTCCTTTTCTTTTGGGTTTTGAATTTTGATCGTTTCGCGAGGGTGAAGAAACTACCCCTGATTTTAAAATTATTTATGGAAACGCCGCATAAGTTTCGAACGATATTAGGTAACGGCTCCTGTTTTGCGGGGCCATTTTCCCTCTTCTTTCGCGGTGATAGCGGCAGAAAAAGCCCATCGACTCTTAGGGAAATTACTTAAATGCCATTTTTCTTACTGAAAATTTGTTTAGGCATGTATATCTTCGGAGAAATGCTATTCGCGTGTATAAGCTTAGACTGCTGGATGGGACACGTGTACATGATATCCGAGCCGAACATCAGGTGGGCAACACCAAAGGTGTGATTTGTTACAAAAGTATGACCCTTCAGGACAAATCTAGCCGCTGGAGTCCTTGAAAGCTAACCAACGGCCCGAATTCATTGCTTAATATCTCCCTGATTTGCGGATCAGATCTCGTACACGTGTGGCTCCAGCAAGTTCCTCAGCATTCAAGCTTAGCTAATCTAACACGCGTCGCAATACTGTTGTAATCTGATATGAATCCTTTCTTTCTACTTTTGGCAACAGTAGAAGGGTAAAAGGTTTGTTCGTTTTGCCTCCGTCGCGGCTCAGAATCTAGGGTCTGTCGCCAGCCAATAGGCCCACATGTTTTGATGCTTCCGATGATTTGAACCGTCCATTTTCTCCTAACCACCGTAAATGAGCTGTTGCCTATAGTCATGTTTTTTTTGTTTTTTTTTTAATTTTTTTGGTTAGCTTGTCAGTACACACACTCCATGTTGGTCAGCCCCGCAAGGGATGGATACCAAGAGGTATCTCTACTCGGGTGTTGCCTATAGGCATGCTTGCAGTGGTGATTATAACCTTTGTACTAGTGCCAGATGCTAGCAAATCGAAATTCTTTTCTTTTCATAATTCTAAAAATTCATCTTCTGGTGTCTTAGTCAACGACATGGGCGGTTCTGATCAGGGGCCTGCTGAGCATGTTCTACGCAGTAATCGCCGACGTACTCTAGGTCCCGGACCGCGTAGAAACTTCTATTGTATCACGAAAAGTTGAAAATATAAAAAACACGCAGATTGCGTCTATGGGGCCCAGCGTGATGTGTATGTTTTATCTACGCCGTTGATCGATTTTTCTAGGTCATTTTAGGATATGGATCTAGAGATTAGGCAGATCCAAGGCTCGAGTGGACCACATTGGGGATTGACCGCCTATCATTATAAACTTCCTGGGAACCATAGAAATTTGGAAGGTTCTGATCATTTTAGGGTATGGTTCTAGGTAACCATGATGGTCTGCCCTAGGAAGAAGGTTCTTCCTGTGGATTGGTTCACTCAAGCCTTGGATCTGTTACGCCTAAAATGGTCATGGACGGGGTGGGTAAAACACGTACATCAAATGTGGGCCCACAGAACCCCTGCCAGGACGTAATCCCCGTCCAAAAATAAAGGGTTTTGACAGAATAACGCGGAGGTTTGAAATTCGGGTTTTGACAGAATAGGCGGCTCGCATCACAGCTTGGATGATAGTAACACGTATAAGAGATCAGGACCATTCATCTGGTAGAGCACAATGTCGACATGCCCTGGACCAGGAGCGATAGTAGGTCCGCTGTTAAGGCAGACCACACTTGTACGAGAAAAATGGACGGCTAGGAAAAGAGTAAAGCAGTCAAGATTCACCTACGTGTGTATCTTACTCGATGACCGTTGCTACCCAGTTGAATGGCCCAGATAATCCGATGGTGGGAACGAGGCCCTACATGGTAGATGTGATGTAGGGGGGCTGCATTCTGTCAAAACCCCTTGACTTTGATGGTCCCACGCACAGGGATGTAATATACATCACCTTATGATGCGGGGGTAGACTAAAATAAATAACACTGCAGTTTATCTTTTGTCTATTCTCCGCCCTATAAGTCGCCTATTCTGCTTCAGACGGTTCACCTGCTCTAATGTCAAAATTACTAAAATGCCACTTGTTGGGGCCCACGACATTTCCAATCATGCTCTAATCTGACCGAGGCCCATGTGTTAAAGCCGCTGCTGTAACTAACTGGGGAGGACGTGGAGCTGCAACCGTTGTAAGACCCTTGCCCCAACCTAGGTGGGCCGTATTTTTCAATGGCGCAGCGGGCCTGAATAGAGCCCGTTTCTTCGTCTCTGGGCTGGGCTGGGCTTGGGCTATGGTCCGTAACTCATGGGCTCTACACTTGGACGAGTTTTGACTGGGCCCCGATCCTTTGAAAGGCAGTGGGGATTCAACAGATGAACGGCTTAGATTATCAAAACTGCGTGGCACACTAGTCTGAATTGAAAACCCGGGTATACAATTTCGCGTGGCTGGGTCGCATATCAAAATGCTCTATTTCCATACATGACACACGGTTTTTAGACTCAGCGACTTAGATCGACTAGTGCGAGTCAAGTTGCCACTCGCCCCAGTCAGGGGTGATCTGAGTCGAGTCGGACGAGTCATATTGAGTCTGATCCGAGTCTTAAAACCATGATACATGTGGTTGCTATACAGTTGGACAAATGATAACCAGGAGCACACCACATGGTGTCATTGTGGTCACGTATGGGATCTGGAACGTTCATCACATGGCCCAATAGGCACGTGTCTTATTTTAACAATTCATTAGGTGGGCAATGCATACCTTGTTGGGTGTATTCAATTGGTTATCATTTTTCTAACTATCGATTTATCTGTCCACGTCTGACCGCATGGTAAATGCATTATCTACTGAAGGCATGTGCCATGTCAGCACATGTGGGGGCCATTTGTGTTTTGAGCTGGAAGATGAGCATTTGGAATTACCATTATGTGGACTGTAATTCATTTTCACCTCAATCTTTGTATATATTTTCAGGGGCATGCCTCTAAATCGGCTCGACCGACCCTTCGATAAGAAATTCCGCCGGATGAACGATGAAGAAGGGCTCTACGTTTACAGAGAAGGGACACTTGAGCCAGCTACATTGACGGTTTACAACAGCAGCAGCAGCACCATCAGCAGCACTGGTGGAAACAATAGCAATAGCAATAGCAATAGCAACATCAGTAGCAACAGCAATAGCAACACCCCCATGAGTTTTGTACCTCTGAAAGATATCATAGTCTAATGACTCACCTTTTGACAGATTTTTCTTCATACTTACCTATAATCTCTCTCTCTCTCTCTCTCTCTCTCTCTCTCTCTCTCTCTCTCTCTCTCAGATTTTAAAGCGATTTAAAGCGATTAATAGTGACACTATAGGGCCGTTTTGATGCAAGCAAAGTTGTGTCTGGCACAAAACTATTTGAAGTAGACAACTTGTTGATAGTTTGTTAAAATCATTTGTACACATGAATTTCAATAGATAAAGACATTCCAAACTTAAATTTTGATAGGTAGCCCGGATAGCATATCTTTGTAAAAAGGTCTCCTGTACATACATCATTTGTGCCACATATGCATGTGATCTTGTCCAAGCATCCCACATGTGCCACATTACTACCATCAATCTTTCAACCCCTGACATGATCCACATGTGTCAATATGCACATGTACCATATATGGTGGATGTGCTGCCAACCATTTTAAATGCCCCATGGGTCATATGGAGGTGCAACTCTGGTGGGTTGCATTGCATTGAGGATCAACCTGACATTAGGAGAAGCCAATCTGCAACTCATCTTCAAGAGGACTTAATCTGCAACCTTAACCAACTTTAGCCAACCTGGTGCCCAATTCCCAGTCTTCTATGCTCGACCCAAAATGATCCAACCGAACCGAGCCTTTGAGTCGATTCGATCGGCAGGTCGGCAATTAGAGTCGATTTGATCGACAGTGCGGTCAATCCAGTCAATCCGATCAATAGGTGACGAAATAAATCTTTATGATTCTGAAATTGAAAATATGGATTTATGACCCATTAATATTATAAATTCAAATATATTATACATGTTCAGACAATTTAAATGTTGTTAGATGATGGACAATTGCTTTAATTTGATATAGTGGGTTTCACATTAGGTTGTTGTGATCACAAACCCTGTGTTAAGGGTTGGATGTGAAGCAATCCAATTAAACAACATGTGGACTTCAATTTGAAAAGTGATCAATCAAAGGTCGGATCCACCATATGAATTAATATAATTAGCAAAATGATTTCATTTATATGTTGTATTAGATATTCCTAATTCATTCTAATTCGACTAATACAACGGAATCAACATCACCAAGTTACATGTGAGTGATCCCAACATGTTTCCTCTCCGTTAGAGTTAAGGTAGCTTTGACGTATTTATTATATTTAATTTAATGTTTCATTTTAATGTTTGTTTGTTTTTGATAATTTGAAACTATTCGATTTAATGTTTGTTATAATCTATGTTGCCTCTAAGCTGGGATATCAGTGTGCGTGTGTGTGTGTGTGATCCATTGTTTACAACTATGTGATTGTAATCGAATATTAATATCTTACATGCACACTGCATGCTTAGTCTATCCTTGGGGACCTCTTTAGATGAGTTTATCATAGTGGCCTTGTTTTCATATGCAGGCCACACCGATGCCTACCAAAATAGTGGATGCCTGCCCAAGCGATGGATGCAAGTCTTCCCCATGTTTACCAAACTAGTGGAATCCTGCCCTAGTAGTGGATGCGGGCCATGCCCATGCCTACCAAATTGGTGGAAGCCTGCCCAAGCAGCGGATGCGGGCCATGCCCATGCCTACCAAACTGGTGGAAGCTTGACCAAGTAATGGATGTGGGTTAATGGTATTCCAACTCAAGTGGATGAATATTTCACTTGATGTATTCATGCATTTACACGACTTCGATGGTTATTTTGTGCACTTAATGCTTATCGAGCTATTTTAATTTTAATGCAAACGAATCATTCTAGGAATTTTCACTAGACCTGGCTAGCTTACGTTTTATTGGTGAAAAATCGTACACATATAATTGAACTGAACCGTTGACACAAGGATAGAAAGATGTAGTCGAGCCAATGAACGATCCACGAGACACATGACCTTATTTGACTGAAGAGTAACTCAATGCATTGGATTCATTACTGATATCTTTATTTCATTCCGTAGGAATTATATTTGTTCATTTTAGATTAGTTTATATTAAATTATCATATTTGTGGAATGGATTGTGATGAACATGAATTTACTATCCATTGAATTGATGAATTGGAATAATGACCTCGTGTGGGTGGGCCTTTGGATAGTTATAATTGTTTTAAAAGAATAGAAGATGATTTTTTTTATTTATTATGTGTGAACCAATATAACCTCACATGGTGTACGGGTTGCGACCTGTAACTCAGTTCTGGATGTGCGCTCAGTATTCAAATTTTGAGTCGTAACAATACTTTTGATATAATTTTAGTATTTAATGCTCTCTCTTTGCACATTTCTAATTCATCTTGAAGTTGATTTACATCAAATATGGCTTCTGCCACGAGTTACCTCTTGGACTATTTAATTTGACCGCATAAGGCCGATGTGAATAACATTCTTGGTACGCGAGCAGGATTTCACCCATCATATGATGTGTAATACCAACATGTGTCGACATCTCATTGGCATGCGTGAGTATGCTAAAAATGAGTGTAAACTGTAGGAATATTATCTGCATCTTAAAAAGAGAATTTATCCCAACTCTTGTGTGATCGTCGGTCCCTTGTGATTCGGTCATGGCCCACCCAATTAAGGGCCCAAATGATCGACAGCCTGGCATGTCATCAAGGGACTGACGATCGAGTGGGCCATGACCATGCTAGCATTGCTACGCTGGTCTTTGTTTTAGCCTTAAAAAGTTGCTTTTCTTTAGTTAAGAGTCTAGGGCCTTTTTTACTTATATAAAGATATTAAGTACATTGTAGAGAGGACTTTATGCAATACTATCAATTTTATTTTTGTTTTAGAGATTTAAAAATAAATAAATCTTATGGATTCAAAGGTTATTATTAAAAAAGAAAAAGAAAAAAAGAAGATATTCTTGTTCTCTCTCTCTCCCTTCCCAAGGGCTGCTTGTAAGGCTTAAGAGCAAAAATGCAATAATGATAACTATGACAATGATGGTGATGATGCATGAAATATCTATTTGATATCTTTTAACACAAGAGACTATTGTGGAAAACTGTGGTATCTTAAATCCACTAAAAGAACAAACAAACAAATTCATTGTGGTATGTAAGGACTGATTGAATTTGAAGGGAATGAATATATTTATTCAGAAATGAAAGAAAACAAACTCCTGTAGCAATATTCAGCTTATAGTAGAATCACATCTCTAACGCCTAAAAAGTACAGACGAAATTCAAGTAACAACATAATTCAAAGTGCCACAAGTACATAATAATAAATGCCATATTAAGAGAAAATAAAACTTTATATTTTATTTAGATAAATGGTATCAATAGAATGTATATAAAAAATAAAATAAAAAAAAAATTAAAAAAAAAATGAAAAGAAATAAACAAAATTCTCTCCAAATAGCCAATGAGAGAAGCAAAACTCTTTTGAAAACAGATGAGATGAATGAGAAAGGTAATGCATATGATCTGCAAAGGTCTAAAATCAAGGATAAAAATGTAAATACCAATGATGCGAACATAGAGTTTGAATGTTTGATACACCTATATTGGAGGCAAAAAACATGTGCCACGTGTACTATTTCTTAATGCCTGTATATCAACCATCTCACTCTGTTCGAGCATGAAAGTGTTTCTCTTATTGTTTTGTTGTGAAGATAAGAGAATGACCTGTCATGTGTACATCGATCCAAACCATCCAATGGAATATATATCAATCCCAACTATCAAAATGGAGGGTTCAACTTCAACGGTCACATCTGCGGTAAGATAACCCTCGGATTTTGAATATTTCTTCTTCCAATTTGTGTACTGGACCACGGGCAACGGCACCACAGTTCTGGTACGTACGGTACCGTCCTTCTGGCTGACATGCTACTTGTGTAGGAGATCAGTATCTTGAAAATGTGGACCCATCATGAAGTCACTCTTCTTGAAAATCTGGCTGATCTACTGACTAAGTGAGCCACTTTTATATGTTGAATGGGACCATATGTTATCATTGATTCCAATAGTATGGCCCACCTGATGAACGGAACTTTTTGTTGCAGGTGATCTTTATGGTGGCGCCTACTGTTTTCATTATCATGTCGGCTGGAAAGATGAGACAATAAATAAATAGAATCGTGTGTTGAAAACATTTTTAATTAAAAGGTGTTGGAATGTAAATGTTAAGTGGGTAGTATTTTTTTTTTCAAGCTTTTCTGTTTGTTTGTTTTTTTTTTGTTTTTTATTTTTGCTTACACACACGGCACACCCATGCACGCCATAGTGGGATTTCACCACCCATGGGTATTGAACCCAAGACCTTGTGTTGAAACTCCTCAAAGTCTACCACTGAGGTAAGGAGTCAAACCCAAAAAAATATAAATTTAGGGTAGTTCTCTGTTTGTTTATGTAAAGGGACATTCTTCATTTCAACCATGAGTTGGTGAACCAAGGATCATCCGCTCAATTTGGTCATGACCCAACCACAGTAGGTCCATGTTATGGCTATTACAAAAGAAGTATATGTATGCCATGTGTATAATCCATGTGCTTATGGTATGTAAATTGCATAATGACAATCGCTAGTAGATGGTAATGTATGTGTTTTATTTGCGTTATCCATCCATTTTTTCATCTAATTTTAAGGCATGAATATCATTCACTGGCAGACTGAGTGGAGATACCTCGCTTCGACACTTGAGGTCATGGTATCAATCCCTAGTGGGGGTGGCTAACATGGAGTGTATGTAGGGGTGCACATGGTTCGGTTTTGGTTTTGAAACTGGAACCGAATGGCCAAGGATGTAGATGAATTGGTCCTGCCAGCTGTCGATATGGACCGTTAATGTGAAGGGGGCGACCTTTAGTTCTCATCCCTTTTGGAATCGGATCCGAACCGTGTGCACCCCTAAGTGTGTGTACTGACATGGGTGTGTACAAACAAGCTAACCCAAAAAAAAAAAAAAAAAAGGCATGAATATCATTCTATTACACTTTGAGATTTTGACTCTCATGGGGAATATGAAAAGTTGAATTTCAGAGTATTAATTTGTATTGATTTGAGTATGTTATAATATAAATACTGGATATATTCTTTGTAGTTATATAAATTCATATTTTCATGACAATCGCGGTATAAATGATTGAAAAATTAAATCTCATTTCATTAAATAACTATTCAAAGTTCTATTTATCATTATTACATCAATATAATATATGGTGGATGTTTCCATAAGACTTACTACAAATTCATAAAACAAGTAACTACTACAACAAAAAAAATGAATAGAAATATATTCAAATTTCAAGTGGACCACATTACAAGAAACCATGTTGAGTGAATGTCCATTGTTAAAAACTTCTTAAGGGTAGAAAAGTTTTGGATTAAGCTCATATTTATGTTTTCTCTTCATCCAGGTTTGTTAAGAGGTTGCATGGCAAATACACATTACAAAATTGGCCTTAGTATAATGGTGGATGTTGAATTACCTCATTTTCTATGATGTGGTCCACCTAAGATTTAGATCTACTTCATTTTTGGGCTCATCTATAAAATAATGATCTAAAATGGATGCATGGGGCAGGGATGGCGCATATAAAACGCATAAATTATTGTGGGGTTCAGGCAGCTCCTTCGAATAGCTACTGCGGGCAGTGTCAAGAAGCAATCACGGTTTGGAGAGGATTAACTGTTACCCGTCTAACAATTAAGTGGATGTTACTCTTATCGTGTGGAGTCTTATGTTGATGAATTTATTTCATATCCACCTCGTCCATCCTTTTTTTTTTTTAAGCCGGCGATATCCAAATCTTAGGTGGACCACACTAATGGGAAAAGTAGTAAATGACCATTAAAAGCTTTTTATAGGCCAAAAAAAAGTTTTAGATCAAGCTAATATTCATATTTTACCTTCATCCACATCTGGTCGACCTTACCAATGGTTTGGATGACAAATAAACATTACAGATATTCTTACAATGGGCCTTGTGAGGTTTTTAATGGTGACGGTTCAATCATCACTGTTTCTTGTGGTGTGGTCCACCTGAGATTTGGATGCTCTTAATTTTAGTGTTTGCATCTTAAATTTGGCTCTAAAAAAGAATGGACGGAGTGGATATGTAAGATATAATCAAGATGGACCCTACTGTAAGGATAACATCCACTAAGCTGTTACCGGCGTAACACACTAACACCTAATCCGCGCTCATCGGCGTCTCGCCCATGGACGGTCATAATGCCAGCGTAGCAAATAACGGAAGCGGATTGCGTCCCGCCCCTGCCTGTACTATAATCTGTCCAGCCTGGCGTCCTGTGGGGTCCATCGTGATGTATGGATTTTATCATCCGTCCATCCATTTTGCCACATCATTTTAGGATACGAACCCAAAAATGAGTCAGATCCAACGCTCTAGTTGACAGATTGAAGACCAACCATTCAAAACTTATCGGAGCCGTAGAAGTTTTAGATCAAGCTGATATTTGGGTTTTCCCTTCGTTCATCCGGGTCTATATCCCCTTATGAACAGGTTAGATGTAAAATAAACATAACGGTTGCCCTAGGAAGGTTTCAACGGTTGATGTCATTATCACATCTTATTCTGTGACGTGGTCCACTTGAGCTTTGGATATGCCTATTTTTTGGGATCATAGTCTCAAATGACCTGAAAACATGAATGAACGGCGTTGATAAATGCCACACATCACGGCAGGCTCAACATAACCCAGGCGAGCAGGACGCAATCAGCTTCCGTGAATAAGAAAGGAGCGGGATTAGGTGTTACCTGGAGGGCCTCCATTGATGAATTTGTTATATATCCACACCGTCCATTCATTTTTCCATCCCAATTGAGCAATTCAAATGTAAATTTGAGTATATCTATATCTCAGGTGGACCACACCACATTAAACACTGGTGATTGAATGGCCACCATTAAAAACATCCCAGGGCCCACTGTAAGAAGATCCCTAACGTTTATTTGCCATTCGACCCATTCATAAGGTAAAAAAAAATAAGTGGGTGAGTGGAACACACAGATAATCTTGATCTGAAACTTTTGTGGCCTACAAAAAGTTTTTAACGGTCATTCTCCACTTTTTTCAATGGTATGGTCCGCTGGAGATTTGGATCTGCTTAATTTTCTCATAACGCCCTAAAATAGGCTGTAAAAACGTATGGACGGCGTGGATATACAACATATTCATCAAAATGGCCCAACGTGGTAAGGTAACACCTGATCCGCTCCAAAATAACAGGCCGGTTTTTTCAACGGTAGAAATGATAACACGCTACCCCAAAATTCCAAACTTGCTTCAGAGGTACATTACTTTGTCAGTCTCCTCTCTTTTCCCGTTCCTTTCTTTTGCACTAGAGCGAGCACACGTTTCTAGCACTCGTCTCTCACATGCTGCAATATGTTACACTTGAGAAGATCCGATTCGCTTGTCATGTGGGTTGTAGCGTGTCGATTCCTTGGCCCAAATCACAGTTTGCTCTGCTAATCAGATGGGCCATACGTGTACCAACTAAATGGACGGTTTAAAAAGAATTGACCGGAAATCCGTATCAAACGTAAGTGGCATTCCTGGCCAGCGGAACCGATTGATTTCAAATTTAGGGCATGGTCATAGTGGGGTTCACTTGATGAATGTCCTAGATCTCTCACACGTGTTCTTGGCACGCTCGCAGTGCATTTCCAACAGGCTCGTGTCTCAGACAGACATGCCAACGTGGCACATGGGTACAAATCCAATCAGGCCAGCAGCTCTCTTCAGGAGGCGCACATGGGGGCCCGCGCACTCACGCGAGTGCACATATATGGAAATTCGGTATGCCAGGCGCACTCGCTCTAGGCTTCGCATCAGACATGCCAAAATAACACTCACATATGAGATCTGATCGGTCCATCAATCAAGGAGCAGCGTAGGAATCTCTTAAATAAAGATTCAGGTGCCTATAACGGAAATTTGTCATTGTCCCTACATATTCTATCATTGAATTATTGCTCTTGTAATTAGATAATCCAAATGGTTATTTATCTAGAACATTCTCACATTGTGAGAAATCTAATGAGTAGACTGGATCTGACGCATGTGGGCCATATTGGCACGAAAAGGCCCCTATCCATCTCATGCGAGAGAGTGGACTTCGCAGCCATCGGAGGCCTTCTTTCGCCGGCAATCCAAACAAAGAGGAGTGCTAGAATACATCTCGATGCATTGTAACTTGGTATGTCGGGAATTTAGGAAAATGATCTGGATCATATTTCAATGATCTAAACCGTTTATATGGTGGGAGACATCTTGCATGTGGACAGATCAAAAATAATTTTCCATATTTTTACCCTTTGATCAGTTTACTATTTTCATTTGAATATGAACGGTTATTTAAACTTTTGAATAAGAAAATAATAAAAATATCTTAATCCGTGTGTTTTCTTTGGATGATCCATCCATGGCTATCGACATCATATTAGTTGTTTGGGTCATTGAAATGGACCCAATCCAATGGTTAAAGTTGCAACTTATCATATTAAGTACGTAGGGATGTATTCTAGCAAAGCTCTCCAGGCAAATCGTACCCGTACTTCCTGATTCCAACCTCATTACGTAGGTTTGCTAATTCAACAAGCGTGTAGAGCAGTACACCTTCGCACATGGTCACACGGGCAAATAAGAAAAACGTTTATAAGATCTGAGCTTTTCGTAACGTTGGAGATACTGTTTAGGTTTTCTGTACAAGAATTCAGATAATTTCACTCTTCAGGTAGGCCACAATGTAAAAATTAATTTAACGGTTAGAATCTTTTCTACTGATTTGTTTGTCCTGAGATGCTGTGGCCCACATGAGGAGTGAAATGGCTCGAATTTTATACTACAAGATCTCAACGATGTAACTCACTTAATGTAAAGCTGAGATCTCAAACACGTGTTACTTTACGGCACACACGCCAGCGTGTTGGTTTGTACGGCTGTGACACGCGTGTGGAAGTAGTAAACTTCGACAATCCAATATCCGAAAAGCTAACTTGGACCCGTCAACGCTATCAAGCATATACTCGGGGTCATCATATTCACCTTGCTTTGCTTTTCTCTGACCAGTCTAGAGCCTAGAGCTGAGCCCCACCTCGATCCAACCGTTCCCTTGTTTTCTTGCGGGAGGTTTGCTAATTTTACACGCGTGTAGAGCTGTACGAATACACACGCGGGAACACGTGCAAACAAGAACACCTGTGTGAGATCTGAGATAACAGTAAGGTTGGAAATGCTTAGATCTTCTCCCTGAAGAATCAGACAATTTCACCCTCCAGGTGAGCCACAACATATAATTTCAAGGTCTAATTCTTTTTTCTAGCCATTCATTTGTTTCGATCTTCTGTGGCCCATCTGAACTGTAAAATGGCCTGGTTTTTGTTCTAGGAAATGTAAACCATATAGCTCACCAGATGGAAAGCTCAGATCTTACATGTATCACATTATGAGTGCCTGCATGGATGCATACGATTCCCATGCGCGTGTGGAATTTAGCTAACCTCTCCTTGCCTTATTTCCTTTGATAAAAGTAAAAAAGAAAAGAAGCTCATTCCTAGTTCTATCACCACACATCCCATGGCCCACTTACCTGTTTGGTCCCGCCTTTCTAAGTTTCTTCTGATGTAGCTCAACACCACTTATAAAAATGGTGGTGACTCTTCAACCGTACACATGGCACGAATGTATGACAATCCAGACCATCCAAATCACCTACCCAATTGTGGATGTAGTATACCCCACAGATCACACCGTGAAGATGAAAAGATCATCTCATTTTGACCTTGGAATTTGGACTGCTCATTATTTTAATTTTTAACCATTCATCTTATAGCGATCAATTGGATGGTTATAAGTTCAATATAGACATATGCTTGGTCCACAATGTGCCTTGCATTTTGAATGGTTTGGATAGCCACACACAAGTGCCACATGCGAGGAGGATAAGTCACCATCATTTTTAAAATGGTGGTGAACAATCATAGGAATTTCACTCGTGTATATATATAACAATCACATTCTACTATTCATTACATTCATACATTTTGGTTCTCACGCCTTCCCACCATCAAAACATCATTTCTCAATCTTGGGTTCTTCATGGAGGTATATGTTCAATGACTTCTAACATATGATTTTGTTTGGATGAATTGACATTATTAATGGGAGAATGGATATGGACCATCCATCATTTATTATATGTCACCTTCTCATCATTGTAACCGTTGTTTTCAAATCTCTTGAGGGAGGTTGCATTTTCTTTTGTGACCATGATTTCAGTTTGATTTTCTCTATTTGAATACACATATTTCCTATAGTATGCTGCAGGTGGGACGCATGGTCACCAATCCATCCACATTAGTGGACTTCAAATCTCTTGAGGGAGGTTGCATTTTCTTTTGTGACCATGATTTCAGTTTGATTTTCTCTATTTGAATACACATATTTCCTATAGTATGCTACAGGTGGGACGCATGGTCACCAATCCATCCACATTAGTGGACTTCAAATCTCTTGAGGGAGGTTGCATTTTCTTTTGTGACCATGATTTCAGTTTGATTTTCTCTATTTGAATACACATATTTCCTATAGTATGCTACAGGTGGGACGCATGGTCACCAATCCATCCACATTAGTGGACCCACTTTGGATGGCCAATGCATAAGAAATCTCCCCACTTCATCATCATAGCATTGCCTCAGTTATTTTGGGTTGGTTTATAAATCCTTGCCAAACACATTCAAAACAAGAATCCTCATTATATCAACTGCTGGCTGCCTTATATCCAACGGCCCACATTCGATAAAACGATGAGAAAGATCTGAATGGCTAGGATCTTCCTATCCAGACTATTTTTGGTGCATTTACTCTCTCTATATATAGTAGTTCCAATAATCCCATCATATCAACGGCTTGGATCATTGGATGATGCGGCCCACCTATACACTCTGAAACCTAAGCTTAGAGCATTGTATAAAACATATATGTGAAAATCTATACTGCAGACTGTGGAGCTGAAGGTGGAGATGGTAGGGATACATGAAAGGAGACTAAGGAAATGCTTATCCAAGATAAAAGGTATGTTTTCCTTCTCCTCCCTGCAACTATTTTAGGTGGCTTGAGTAATGCACAATCACATGTTGTTACCATTTTCAACATGTGCCTCTTTCACCATTTCTAAAATGGTGGTGACTCATTCACTATATATTGTGCACGTGTCATGAGTGTGCATCGATCCAGGCTGTCCATTTTGAAAGTTGCTAATCAACCGGGAATGAAATTCTATGAAATCCAGAAACTTTGTTTGGGGACTTGGAATTCATTTCCTTGAAAAGGTCTATTCGTAAAAGAAATTACAAAATATGACCGTTAGGAAGGAATTCATTGCCTTGGAATTTGCAAGCTACCCTCTGGTGGGCCAAACAACCCCTATGGGAATCCATCCATTCTGAATGATTTTTGGGTGGGTTTAAAACTCAAACATTAGATGACCCGTTTAGATAAAAGGCTGATATAGAAGGTTGTGATTGGTGGGCCATTTACAGGGATTGAGAAGGTGGAAGTGGAAGTTGGCTGTCAAAAGGTGGTGGTTACAGGGTATGTTCACAGGAATAAGATTTTGAAAGCATTGAGGAGAGGTGGCTTGAAAGCTGAGTTTTGGTCTGCTCAAAATGAGATACTCTTCAATGCATATGCTTGTGGAAGCTATGGCAGATTCAACAACTTCAACTTCTTTTAGCAAGCTTCCATACACAAGAATCTCCTTCAAAGTTCAAATTCCTCCCTTTTATCTTTTCACTTTATTCTTTTTCTTTTGCCCCGTGTTTTTTTTTTTTTTTTTTTTTTTTTTTTTTTTTTTTAATACAAGCAATTGCAACACTGGGAACATGTGGCACGCTTGTACTAGCATCTGGACCGTTCATCTGGCAGTGTCCATCATTGATGGGCTGTAGACTGATAATTACACAAATTGGATGATTCTAACCGTTGATCTGAGTAGTCCATCAGCAGTACAGTCGATGAACAGGAGTCCTCCAGGGAAACCCTGATGAGCGATTTGGATGCTGCACAAGTGTGCCACGTTTTTCCATGGAAGTGGAGACTACTGGATTTGATTCTCCATTATCTTGGTTGCATCCCAATGCCACCTTCTTTTCTTTCTTTCTTTTTTTCTTTTAATTCTTTGTATCTTGGAAGGGAAAATGTAGAGAAAGAGAACAAGGCAAATTCGGAAGTTGAGGTCTTTGCAAAGTTGCTTGAGGGCCGTCTGGATTGAGAGAATATTTTGGAATTGAATTCATGATTTTAGGATTTTTGTTGCGGAATCCCCAAAAAATTCCGTTTTCGCCAAGATTTGGCAGGTGGTTTTGAAAATTTATTCTTAAAAAATAAGAGGTTTAAATGACCAATATTTCCTCATCCACTTTTGAGAACAGTGGCATTCACTTGTTCTTTGTATGTTGTGTACAACCCGCCAAATGGTAGGTGCAAAAGCAATCTTAGAACGAATCAAATATATGATAGAGAAATGAAAAAAATTCAAGCAATCACAAAGAATACAAAAATTTTACATAGAAAACCCTTACAAGAAAAACTATGGCACCAAGCGACAATGTATCCACTATCAATAAAAAAAAAGTTACATAAGGTAGACAACTTATATATTCGACACATTCGTCTCTGCAAACGAATTCCCCTTCTTAAAACCCTACATCTCCTTTTTGCACACTTGGAATTTAGATTCTTTTTCACCCTAATCTCATATTAACACTATTTATATAACCTGCTTATATAATTAGAAACAAAATAGTACACCATGTAAATTGAGCTACCATCATCCGAAAATATCAAATTTTTCTTAAGTTCGAAACATGCCTTACATCAGTCAAAGTACACTCTATCCCATCGAACATTTTTATACAAGCCGATCTAATTCCAATCATCTTACAGGCGTGATCATTGTTTATAAGAACCAGGCCACCATCGTATATCCAAAATTTACTCGTTACACAAGTATCTGACTTTTGACATAGACAATACATCACAACCACTTGTCCTCTTACTAGATTCCGTTGAATTTGCTAGTGAATCATTTTATTTCTCATCTTTTTGGATTTTTGGAATTTATGTAATCCTTCGTTATGTTTCATATTCTGCTACAATTCCAACACTTCAACTTTCCTTTGCCCATCGACTTAGACCTTGATCGGGCTTCCCTTTCTTTCGTTCGGACTGTCAGTGTACTCATAGACATACATTCGTCTCTGCTATTCCTTCTCAACTGCTTCAACTAAAGTGTTGAGATAATGGTATCAACGTCCAAGATATCCCTACCATGTACAAATTATCCTCCAAATACTTGGAAGAATCCGAAAGAAATGTCAACAAAATTAGGACTTAGTTTTCTTCATCGATCTTCACCTCCACACTTGTCAGTTTACAAATCAATTTGTTGAAAGTGTTAATATGGTCAGAGATATCTGACCCCTCTGCTATCTTCAAAGTGTGCAGCTATCTCTACAGATATAGGTGATTGGAGAGCGACTTTATCATGTAGATGCTCTCCAACTTCGCCCATAAGCCCGCGTTAGTCGTTTCATTGATGACATTATAAACGATTTCATCGGTCAAGCAGAATTGAATTGTGGTAATCGTCCTCTGTTCACGTTCATTCCAATCATCTTCTTTCATTGTTTCAGAACGTTTCTCTTTATCAAGGAGTGCCTACGATACCCCTTGTTGAATTAGGAGGGCTTTCATCCTCAACATCCATAATTCAAAATTATTTTTACCTATAAACTTTTCCATCTCAATTTTATATTTGATCCATTCGATCTTATATATGTCTCGGATTCAATATAAAAAACTCAACATAAATCCTACGCTCTGATACCACATATTGTGATTAGTCACCATGCGTTAGGAGTGAAAGCAACCTTAGAATAAATCAAACATGTAATAGATAAACAAAAAAAATTCGAGCAATCACAGATAACACAAAGATTTTACGTGGAAAACCCTTGCAGAAAAAAACTCACGGCACCAATCGACAACAGATCCACTATCAATTAGAAAGTTACAAGAGAAGAACAACTTACAGATTCGAAACCCTTATCTCTACAAGCAAGTTTTCCTTCTCAAAACCCTATTTCTCCCTTTTGCAGTCTTGGAATTCACGTTCTTTCTCACCCTAATCCTGTATTAACACAGTTTATATAATTCACTTACAAAATTAAAAACAAAATAATGCACTTATGCAAAACTGATGTGAATTGTCAATTGAACTATCGATTGGTGAACTCCGATCGATGATCTTCGATCGATCAATACCCCATGTTTGATCGAATCGAAGATGCCCAAAAGTCTCTAGAGAGCAACCGATTAAATCATGATTTTCTTGATCGATGGACAACCTATTCAATTCAATCGAAATCCCTGTTTCATAATCAGATTGAAAGCACTTAATGAACATCCAACTGGCGTACCCTATTATAATGGTCAGATTAAAAAAATCAAGGTGATCCAATCATTAGTGGGCCACAACCATTAAAAACTATACCATCGTAAATTCGCTATGATTACTTTCCATACTTCCTTAGATTAGTGGGAAAGTAGCAAGGTACTTACGCCTTGAGAATCGAGATTGCATTGAACGGAATTGTCTACAAAAAAATTGTGCGTCTCATTGTGATGTATGTGTCTGATCCATATTGTTCATCTATTTTACTAGCTTGTTTTAAGTCATGAGCCAAAAAACAAACAAGCCCTAAATTCACATGTAGCCCACCGGATGTTAGATGGTATGATTTTAATTTATCTGATCATCATGATCACCAATATCTAAATAGGTTGTACGCCCATCACAGACCATATGGATTTTAATTTATCTAATCTCGTACTTCGTTATTCCAGTAGGTTGTGCCCACAATGCATGCATCCAATCAATTTTAGAGAAACAAAGGTAGACAACTGTGATTTGTTCATTCCTATCCTTATACTTGTCAAACATTGAGGCACTTTTTGGTAAAATCAGAATTCCTGAGGAATTATGTAGTAAAATTTCCTTCAATTATTAGGGATATGGAGTTTGTTGCTACTTACGCAGAGAAACGTGGAATTCAGTTTTTCTAGATTTTTCTTTAAAAAGCATAGATATCATCTTCTTTAAAAGAATTCATTAAGAATCTATTTCCAAGACTTAATGTCATAGGGGTAGATGTTGGGGCAACGTGATGTATTCACACCATCCAACCATCCATCATATGTGTCAAAATTCAACTTGATCTACAATAAATGTGAGCCACACAGAGGCAATAAGTTAGGAGGGAATGCCCACCCTTGAATTTCCCAGAGGCCCACCTGACTCACAAAACAGCCTGAATTTTGGCTTGGCCGTTCATTTGGATTAGATGAAAGGTCTGAATGGCCTTGATTATATATGCACAATATGATAGAGCCCCACAATAATTATTGGTAAGCATCCCCTCTCAATACTTTCCCTGTACTGTTGTGGCCCATCTGAGTCTTGGGTTAGGTTGATTTTTGGGTATTAGAGGTTTTCCCAGATGGCATATCTTATGAATGTATTGGATTCCGTGAACATATGACCCACATCTGTTAGGGGTGCAACTGGATTGTGTGGCCCATTATTCTCAATTGGCAGCGTGTAGATGGACGGTGATAACGAAATTGAGAGTCATTCATATCCTTTGGGAGCAAACTCCAGATATTTAAATAAATAAATAAATAAAAGTGAAAATATTTCAACTAGCAAGCTTTCAGCTGATTCTCTCAAGGAGAGGCACAATCCTTGATATGAAGTCTTTATCTTTGGCCTAAATGGATTCCCGGCCCTAAAAAAGGACACGTACCTTTGCGACGGGAATTGCGTCCTACCCCCGCCCGTCTCTAGCCATGAACGGGCAGTTATGTGGGCGGGCCCACCGTAATTTATCCGTTTATCCATGTCGTCCATCCCTTTTCTCAGATCGTTTTAAGGCATGAATATAAAAATGAGGCAGATCCAATGCTCAAGTGGACCATACCACATGTTACTCTTGCATTTAATGCAACGGGCATTTAATGCTTTCTGGATTTAACTCAACCAAGCTTATTATTTGGTGTGGTCCAATTGGCTGTTGGATATGCCTCATTTTTATGGTCAGGGCTTAAAATGATCCGAGAAAAAAGATGGACAGCATGGATGAACAGATACATCATGGTGGGCCTGCCCACAGAATTGCCCGTTCGAGGCTAGAGACTGGCGGGGGTAAGACGCAATCTGCATCCGGGGCCTTTGATAGTCATAAGTGTCTGAAAAACATATGAGCGCCGCACACCACCGATTTGTCTGGTGTGGGTACATGTCACATATGGTTTGATATTTTTAGGATATGGTTTGTTACATTAATAAAATGAAACTTCTTAGACAATTCTAGCCGTTTAAATTGTATTTTGAAATTGGATCCCATCTTACTAAAATAAAATACAATCCATGCTCAGCTAATGAATTTTATTTATTGGGTGGGTGGAATAGTCCCATCAAAGCCAGATGTACGGCACATGATCTGGAAGTAACTCCGAAGGCATTGGATCTCTTCCCATGAAGAAAACAACCAGTGTCAACGAAAGTCCTCCCCACAATCGAAGAGGATTGTAGCATGATAGACTTTGAAACTTCCATTATATTTATGTTCTAATGGTTCCCACATGTATGTTGAATGCAGTGGCTCACTTCGTGATAAGATCTCTAATCATAAGATCTTCTCCTGCCATATCAACAAAGATAGCAAGTTCATGATCATCGTATCAATAAATCGTGCTTAGACTTTTAAATCTTTTGTTGAGTACTTTAGGTTTGGAGTTAATTTTATTTTATGTAGTTATGCTAATTTTGATGAGTATAATAAAAATTGAGTGTCAATTAAATATCTACTTAGTCATCAAATACCTATGAGAAGATAACGATGTTTAACGTAAGATAGACAATTTATATTATGCTTCTTCTACAACATGATTATGCTTCTACCTATGAGAAGATAACAATGTTATCACAAATTTTTATTTTAATTATTAGGAGACGAGTTAGATAGACAATTTATATTATGCTTCTTCTACAACATGATTAATTTAAGTAAGAGATGCATTATATGAGCTCGTGGGACTCACTTATAAATGAGTACTCATAGACAATTTACTCTAGGAACATTCCAATAATAACTCTTTTACCAATCCCTTCTCTCCAAATTTAAATTCAAACGAAAAAATGACTAGAATAAAGTAGAGAGATCAAGTGTGATATAGATAAGCCATATCATATCTAAACTCCTATCCCTCTTGGTTGCGCATTCCCCTGAAAAAGGCATCATATTCAAGAGATTCACCAAAGAGAATATTAAGAGAGGCATAACAAAGGAATAACCATTGTCTATTCAATTATTTATAGATGATTAAAACTATTGATCATGTTCAGCAGTCGATCAACCATTGATGGTGGTAAACGAATTCTCATTACCATCGTTTCATGCATTTTTCTTTACCTATCTAGAGACATGCTTTCAATTCCCATTATTGCAGATTATTATAGATTACATTAGCATGAAGATCATAGTGGGCTTGACCTCAACAACAATTTGTAAGCCTCATGGCAATGTTTATGTAAAATCACCCTGATCATCCCACTTTAGTCCAATAGCCCAAAAATCAGTGTGTCCATGATTTAGATGTGTAACACCCTCTACTGTTCGGTACTAGGGTGTTACCATAAAAACCAATTTACTGTACATATGTACAAGTTATCAATCTACTTTATTAAACCGTCCATATTAGATTTCGAAACCTAGATCATCATATCTACCGTAATCGGATCCACAACGCCAACATTATGAACCATCACTTAAACACAAAGCTAGAGCACCTAATTTCAAAATTAGTGCAATTTCATTTTGATTATACTAGAAATCCTAAGAACCATTCACAATCGGATTTACAATTGATCCGACTATCAGAATGATGGGAACTAACACTTAAAACTCAAATGTACTTAGTGTGGCCCACCTAAGCTATGGATCTGCCTCATCTTTTAGCTGAGGTCTTATTAGAAATAGTCGAAGCCGATGAGCGGGGCGGATCTCTCTAAACAATTACAATGGGTCCCACATGGGATCTGGGTATACACAACAGGGTGTGCACTCGAAGTTCAATGAACCAAAGGTCGGGTCAAAGTAGGTTTGACCCGAGCCGTGCTCGAAGAGGAAACTTCCTCTTCCGCTTTTCGTTTTCCTGTTGGTTACAATTTAATCGGTTGATCGTCCGCTGTGATGATCGTGGCCCATCATCTGTTTATTTTTGGATAATCCAAATCGTCTATCTTGTAGAGCGGTCGATTTCAACCAAAACCCAACTCGTCACAAGTTGAAACAAGTGTGCATGCACACGATTTCCGACACAAACAGGAGTTGTGTGTGACGTTTTTCCAAAACTGAAAACCGTTTCTTCATGGTGAGCTGGCAATCCATGTGCGTTGGTTTCTCTCTATACTAACCATCCATTTCGAGCATTCTCAGCTCTCCATTCAATGCTCAAGTTAGGGTTTCCAAACAAAAGAAGCCATTGCTAGGAATCTTTTCCGTTGTAAACAGTGTAGCCCTAGAAAACATCCAGACTGCGTACTATATATAAAAATAATCGATCAAAAACATATGGGAGGATCAAAATATTACTATATATGAAAAGAATCGATCAACAACATGTCTTTTTTCGTTTCATGCGACAACCCTGAAGAAGCGGTTGAAAACTTCAATGTCTAAACCCACTGCCCAAAGCTCTTCAGACCTTCATTTCAATGCATTCAAAAGCTCCATGGGGTTCATCTAGATTGTTCAAAAGAAATAGCTTGAAGAAATATGCATCTGGTACGAAATCGTCATTGAAGCTCGATCATTTTCCCCAGCAAAACAACTACCACTGCAAGATATGCACCACCCTTGATCCCGGATATGTTTCATCCGTTAGGTGGGTCTAATGACCAGCGTTCAATCTCTGAAAACTTAATCAAGATTTACCTCCATAGGAAATTCAAATCCAGCATCAATACAACACTAGGTCGACTCAGTCCCGCACCAAACGAATATTGTTTCGAAGTGCATTGCCACAACGAGTTGGGGGTATTTTTTGAAGATAAAAATAAAAAGAAAGAAAGAGAAGAAGGGTAGGTATCACAGTTCATGTGTTGTCTGGGTCGAGTGCAAATTTGTCAAGTGGATTGACTCACTGAGTCGGTTAGCCTCCTCTAATCTATAGAGTTCGGGTCCTATTGTGGGCCACTTAGACAGAGAAGAAAAGGAGAAGTGAGAGGAGAAGAAGAACAAGAAAGAAGGAAGAAGAAAGAGCGAAAGGAAGAGCGAGGGGTGTCGGTTCTGTACTGGGTTTTGGCTAAGCTGAGTCACTGGTCAAGTCAAAGGTGACTGGGTCAATTCTAGACATATCTGAAAGTTCGAAGAGAGAAATGAAATAGTAAAGGAGAATAGGAGGCTTGCATCCCGTCTGAAACTGGGTTCGTTGGTGTGTTGCTGAGTTAACTCAACTAGTCACCAAGTCTAGCTCAAATGGGGCTCAATTTCAAGGAAATTTTGATCTCGGCCAACGATTTTGGTGCACATTCTCTCACGTCAGTATTGTAGCTTAATCAAGCTTGTGAGAAACTTGATTTCAAATTAGGTTGTAGTTCTAGTCAAGCCAAGGTTCTTAGCCATACAACAACTGCATTGTGTTATTTTATAATCCTCACTTGAATCAAGTTATTCCAGCCGTGTTGTATCTTAGTGAGTTAAAACTTTAAAATGAGTTGTGTGACTCGGTTGGGCAGCTTTTAGGTTAGATCTTCCCTATTCAAATTGATTTAAGATTAAGATGAGTTCAAGTTGGAAACCATAGTGAGTAGATCACCATACAGGGTGAGTTAATCTCTTCACTCCTTTTAATTTGGGGAATTCAATTATCCAATTTCCACTTGTAGATTTAACTACAATCGACTTCTATTTGAGTGTGGATTGAATTGTGTTAGATCCGACTCTTGAAGGTGATGATCAACCTTCAACCTTTCCTTTATTATAATAACGAGTTTAGTTTCCCTTTGATATATTTGCCTAATTCAATGCTTATAACTAGTTTGTGTGTATGATTAAATAGTTAGTTGAGTTATAAATTGTTAATCTTAACTTTAAGTTGATTCACACTTATATATATATATATATATATATATATATATATATATATATATATATATATAATATATATATATATATATATATATGCAATTTCTCTTATATTTAAAAGTTACATGAGTATATATTTTTTTTATTTGTAGATATTAATATTTTAGATTCTACAGTGTTGTAATCTATTTAGATGTAGAATTATTTACTTTAATCTAGTTGCAGTGATTTATGTGTTTAAAGAATTACGACTTGTTTTGCCACTTGGAGATTATTGGATGGTATTATTGGAGATTCCTCAAACTAGTGGTTGTTTGTAAATGGTTTATATGTTATTTGGAAGTAGACTTACCATTTTGTGCATTATTCGTGCCCTCATGGCTTATGGATTGTTTGTTTTTTTTGTTTTTTTGGTGTCATTGAATGAACTTGGTGCCAATGTGACTTGTTGGGAGGAATCTTTTATTTGGAACTATATCTGGACTTGTGATGGTAATGTTTACGTGTTGAATCATATATGGTCATTAGTTAAATATTTATATAAATATGAATACCATAAATCCATTGTATTTCGATATCTACTTATTAAAATCTCATGAGCTAGAGATGGTGGTATGAGACATTATGCCCAAGTTGTCAGCATATGTTGGGTTACGCACGCCCTCCATAGTGACCTTAATTTGAGCTTCTCTGATATGATGTTTGTAAATTGAACTAATAAAAGATGGATAATCATGCATATATGGCACGTGAGCGTTATCGGGTGCCTAATTGATTGTTTGAAAGACTAATGTATTATTTAAACGACCCTTGTTGCATTTTGAATGAGTCGACTGTTTGAAAAATTCATTCTCTTGCGTGAACGGACTAACTGTTTTAGAAAGGTCCATTCAATTGTTTAACTGAATGTACATCCTAAGTTGATTGCATTTATACATGAATGCATTAATCAAGATTAAATTGACGATTGAATATTATGGTTGTTTATGTTATATCGGTGAAGAGTGAATTGTTGGGGGCCTTGCACAAAACCTTAGAATCTAGCCTCCCGAAACAAACCAGAATTATGGAATAATAAAGCAATGAAATAAATCAAAGCATAAACCACACACCACACAAGAGATTTTTTACGTGAAAAACCCTCAAAGAGGTAAAAACCACGGGACCTCGTCCAGATCAACAATTCACTATGAAGTAGAACGTTACAACCGTCTTCACTCATGTAGGAGTGGATAACCAATGAGAGAATAAAAGGAAAAACGGAGAGATCTCACCGATTACGAGGACGTAGAAGCGCTGAGATATAAATTGCATAGTAGATAACCGCCACGAGCATAACCTCATTTCTACGAGCTTCCTCACTCTTTCGCTCACACCTTTGATAACCCTCTTGTGTTTTTCGTACTCATAGAAAAACCCTAGGAACCCCTATTTATAGTTTTAGGAAACTCCTTTCCGCATCACAGTTGCGAAAGGACTCAGATTTCTGCAATCTACAAAATCGCGGAACGAATCTGCGTAACCACAACCAGTCGAGACGAGGCCACGACCGATCGAGAGCTACCCACGACCAGTCGAGCACCCCTGAAAAAAATAGTCCAAAGTCGCTGGACTTTGAGTCAAGTCAGGGCTTGACTCCATGACTGGTCGTGCACCAGCCCTCGACCGGTCGTGTAAGGCTCACGACCGGTCGAGCACGGGGAAAAAACCTCATCAAATCTCTCCATTTTTGACCCAGGAGGGATTTCCCTTTTTCAAGCCAGCCTGGTTTCTACAAACCTCAAACTTGCTCTTAAGCAAAGCCTTGGTCATCATATCTGACCCATTATCGTCCGTGTGGACCTTCTCAAGCTGTAACATCTTTCGTTCCAAAGTATCCCTGATCTAATGATACCGAATCTCTATGTGCTTTGACTTGAAATGCTAACTTAAATTCTTGCTCAAGTGTATAGCACTCTGACTATCGCAATAGATCACGTGCTCATCCTGCTTAGGCTAAGTTCCTGTAAGAACCTCTTCATCTAAAGCATCTCTTTACATGCCTTTGTGACTGTAATGTACTCGACCTCTGTCGTCGACAACGCTACTATAGCTTGCTCTACCAAGAAACTGCTCCCCTGCAAACGTGAACATGAACCCAGATGTAGACTTTCTGGAGTCTATGTCGTCTGCCATATCTGTATCTGTGAAGCCCTCTAACACAGGTTTACCGTCACCATAGCATAAGCTCAACCTGGATGAGCCTCTTAGATACCGCAATATCCATTTCACCGCTGCCCAATGCTCTTTGCCAGGATTGACAAGATACCAGCTGACAACACCAACCGCATATGCTATGTCTGGGCGTGTACACACCATAACATACATTAAACTTCCTACAGCTGACGCGTAGGGTATCTTCTACATCTCTTCCACCTCTGCCTTCGTCTTGGGACACTGCATGTCGTTCAATCTAAAGTGACCATCCAGTGGAGTAATGACCAGCTTCACTGCATTCATATTGAACCGCTTAAGACTTTCTTAATATACCGCTCTTGTGACAGTCAAAGCTTCCTGCTGCTTCTGTCACGGGTTATCTTCATTCCTAGGATTTATTTAGCTGGGCCCAAGTCTTTCATCGCAAATGACTTGCCCAACTCCTGTTTCAGTCGGTCGATCTTCTTGATGTCTTTTCCTATGATGAACATGTCATCAACGTATAACAACAGAACTAAGAAATCACCATCTGAGAACTTGCGCGTGAACACGTAATGGTCTGACTCCTTTCTGTCATACCCATGTTTCAACATAAACGAGTCGAACTTCTTGTACCATTGTCGTGAAGCTTGTTTCAGCCCAACAAGCTCTTCCTCAGCCTACACACTATATGCTCTTTACCCTTGACTTCAAACCCCTCTGGTTGGTGCATGTATATCTCTTCTTCCAGGTCACCATGGAGGAAGACATTTTTAACATCTAACTGCTCTATCTCCAGATCCATGCTAGCCGCCAACCCAAGCAATATCCGTATGGATGTCATCTTCACCATTGGTGATAATATCTCCTCGAAGTCTATGCCTTTCCTCTAACCAAACCCTTTTACCACAAGTCTAGCCTTGAACCTCGTCTGTGAATTCTTCTGCTCAACCTTCTTTCTCAACACACACTTGTTGCTCAAAGCTTTCTTGCCCTTAAGCAATTTCACCATATCATAGGTGTAGTTCCTATGCAAGGATTTTATCTCCTCTTGCATAGCTTTCAACCACTCCCTCTTATGCTTGTCGGCTAGGGCATCAGAATAATCTTCTGGCTCTCCCCCATCAGTCAACATAATGTACTCATGCGGTGAATATCTCTTAGAAGGTTGTCTGTCCCTATATGACCTCCTCACCTGTGGCTCAACAGGTGGATCAAGTAGGGGCTGCTCCTCTAGTCCATCTTCTGAAAGAACTCCCTCGTCCTCTGCACCTTGCTGTACTCCCCCGTCATTAGGCACCACGGGAGGAATAACCGGATCCATATCCTCTAGCTCACCTGAACTAGGCTGGTTCTTCTCTGGCTTACCAATCTCTTCTATACACTAATCTTCAAAGAAAACCATATCTCTGCTCCTGATGAGCTTCTTCTCGGTCGGATCCCACAATCTGTAACCGAACTTTTCATCACCGTACCCCAAGAACACACACTGTCTGATCTTCATATCGAGCTTGGACCTCTCGTCCTTTAGAACGTGAATGGATGCCTTGCATCCAAACACCCTGAGATGACTGTACGATGGATCCTGTCCAGTCCACACCTTCTCAGGTACTTCTCCATTCAACGGGGCTGATGGAGACCTGTTTATCAAATACACTATTGTATACATTACTTCTCCCCAGAACGTCTTGGGTAATTAATTCTTTCTACAATGGTGCGATTCATTTGCTCAGTTACACCATTATATTGAGGGGTCTTGAGAACCGTCTGTTCATGCCGTATACCCAGGGACTTACAATACTCATGAAAGTTGTCAATGTATTCACCACCATTGTCAGTGCGGATGCACTTCAATGATCTACCTGTCTCTCTCTCCCGACCATAACATAAAACGATTTAAACACGCCAAAGACCTCGTCCTTGGATTTCAAAGCATAAACTCAAACCCTCCTAGATGCATCATATATAAAAGTGACTAAATACAATGCCTCACCTAAGGTTTTTGTCCTCATAGGACGACAAATATAAGAATAAACCAAATCTAATGCATGCACTTTATTAACATGAGAAACAAATTTAATAAATGAAACTCTATATTGTTTCCCTGATAAACAATCAAGACGGGTTTTGAGAGGTGTACCTGTCACGTCTGGAAGGAGCTGCTTCCTCGCTAGTAGCTGAAGCCCTTTTTCACTCATGTGGCCTAGACGCCTGTGCCACATGTCAGTAACTAAATCTTCCGCTGCGTTCAACTCACCCTTACACACACTGACACTTGCCTTGTAAAGGGTGCAACACTTCTTTCCTCTGGCTACGATCAACGAACCTTTGATGAGCTTCCAGCGCCCACCAGCAAACCGGCTTTCATAGTCATCATCATCCAACCTTCCCGTCGACATCAAGTTGAGGCGAAGGTCTGGGATATGCCTTACATCCCTGAGAGCCAATGTGCAGCCTACTTCGCTCTTCACACAAATATTACCGATCCCTACGATCTTCGATACGCCAGAATTTCTCAACTTCACGATCCCATAGTCACAAGACTTGTAGCTTGTGAAGAAGTCCCTGCGCGGAGTCGTATGAAAAGAAGCTCCTAAGTCAATCACTTAGTCGGTGTTCTAACTCGTAACCGTGAGACAAACATCATGATCTGCTGAAGGAATAACTACAACGTCGCCATCTAAAGCAACTGCAGTGGAATCTGATTCATCTTCCTTCTCCTTTCCTTTTCCTTTCTTGTCATTCTTCTTACCACGACATTCATGTTTGTAGTGGCCCTTCTTGCCACAATTCCAGCAATCAACATCCTTTCTATAACTCGACTTGCCTATTGATTTATCTCGGGCCTTCCCGCCCTTCCTGTTCTTTACTCTCCCCCGTTCCTGTGTAATAAGGGCCTCTTGTTGAGCAGACCCCTGAGACTTCCTCCTTGTCTCCTCATTGAAAAGATAACTAGTTACCTATTCCATGGATATCTTTCCGTTTGGCGTGGAGTTACTTAGAGACACCAATGTCTCCCAACTGTCAGGCAATTAACTAAGTAATAGTAAAGCCTGCAATTCATCATCCAGGACCATCTTCATAGTAGAGAGCTGGTTCACTATATTGCTGACCTCATTCATGTGCTCGGCCACAGAACCACCATCCTTGAACTTGAGATTCACAAGTCGCCTTATCAGAAAAATTTTATTATCGGTCGTCTTCCTCTCATACAACCCTTCTAATATCAGCCAAAGGCTAAAGGCTGAGGTCTCTGTAGACACATGGTGGAACACAAAATCATTCAACCATTGTCTAATAAACCCCACCGTCTTTCGGTCCATCTTCTTCCAATCATCATTAGACATATCCTTGAATTTTGCGGATATGCCTAAAATTGGAGAATATAGGTCCTTGCAATAAAGCAAGTCCTCCATCTTAGCCTTCTATATGGTCCAGTTAGAACCATTGAGGCTGATCATCCTTGATGAGCCACCTTCCATAATTCAAAAACTGATTCTACCCATTCAATGAACCTAGCTTTGATACCATCTTGTTGGGGGCCTTGCACAAAACCTTAGGATCTAGCCTCCCGAAACAAACCAGAATTATGGAATAATAAAGCAATGAAATAAATCAAAGTATAAACCACACACCACACACCACACAAGAGATTTTTACGTGGAAAACCCTCAAAGAGGTAAAAACCACAGAACCTCGTCCAGATCAACAATCCACTATGAAGTAGAACATTACAACCGTCTTCACTCATGCAGGAATGGATAAACAATGAGAGAATAAAAGGAAAAAACGGAGATATCTCACCGATTACGAGGACGTAGAAGCGTTGAGATATAAATTGCACAGTAGATAACCTCACGAGCATAACCTCCCTTCTACAAGCTTCCTCTCTCTCTTTCTCTTTCTTTCACACTTTTGATAGCCCTCTTGTGTTTTTCATACTCCTAAAAAAATCCTAAGAACCACTATTTATAGTTTTAGGAAACTCCTTTCTGCATCACAGTTGCGAAAGGACTCAGATTTCCTCAATCTGCAAAATCGCGAAACGAATTTGCGTAAGCACGACCAGTCGAGACGAGATCACGACCGGTCGAGCGCCACCCACGACCGGTCAAGCGCCACCCTCGATCGGTCGAGTACCCCCGGAAAAAATAGTCCAAAGTCGCTGGACTTTGATTCGAGTCAGGGCTCGACTCCATGACTGGTCGTACACTAGCCCTCGACTGGTCATGTAAGGCTCACGACTGGTCGAGCATAGGGAAAAAAACCCCCATCATGAATTATATCTCATTATATTATACTTTGAGTTATAGTTTAGATATATCACTTGTTTGTGTTATATTTATGAGGAGTGGGTTATATCTCATTGTTTTATACTTTGAATTGTAGTTTGGATGTGGAGTGTTTACACTGTACTTGTGAAGTATAAGTTGTATCTTCTTATATTATGCTTGTGAAATGTAAATTGCACCTTTTTGTATACTATTAGGTAGTGTAAATTGAATATTGTATCTTTTTTAGTTTTATTTTAATATTCTTTTTAACCATAGTGATTCTTTGGTAATCTTGAGGGTATACCTTGAATATAATCAGTTATTATAGGTATAAATTATTGTGAAGTTGCACCAGTGAATACTGATATAGATCATTGAGTGGTGGAGCTTGGCAATCTTGCCACTTAAGATTGTTGTTTTTATCTTTGTTTCTTTCCTTATTTAATCCGATGTAATTCCATAAGTTTTTATTAACTAGAGTCATTGGTCTGTAAAGCCCTTTTTGGGCAGTCACTTGTATATTTCGAATATCCCCTTTATAAGCTTGAGTAGACTGCACCACAAGAAATAGAGGGGACAATGACGGTAATTAAAAGCTGAAATTTGTGTAGAGCACAATGATATGTATTTGTCATCTAATCTGTTTACGAGGTCAAAATATCATTGATGAACCAAAAACACAAATACTAGCTTGATCCAAAACTTTGGTAACTCAAAGAAAATTTTAACACTTTGAATTTGCCTCACTTTTTAGCTCATGCTCTAAAATGAGCTGATAAAATGACCAGACAACATTGACAAAACATATATATCAATGTGGGCCCCATAAATTTTATGTATCTAGTTTTTCTCCTCCTCTATTTTAAAGAAGTTATTATTGCCATAAAGGCAGCTTACATTAATTTACTATAGTAAAAAACGAACAAGCCCTAAATTCGTGTAACCCACCGGATGTTAGATGGCATGATTTTAATTTATCTAATCACCTGTATCTAAATTGGTTGTATGTCACATCACAGACCATATGGATTTTAATTTATCTGATCGCGTACCCTATTATTCCAATAGGTTGTGCCTACAATGCATGCTTCCAATCAATTTTAGAGAAGGTAGACAACTGTGATTTGTTCATTTCTATCCTTATGCTTGCCAAATATTGAGGTACTTTTTGGTAAAATCAGAATTCTTGAGAAACTATGTAGTAAAATTTCCTTCAATTATTAGGGATATAGAGTTTGTTGCTACTTATGGAGAGAAACGTGGAATTCAATTTTTCTAGATTTTTCTCAAAAAAACATAGATATCATTTTCTTTAAAAGAATTTATTAAGAATTTATTTCCAAGACTTAATTTCATAGGGGTAGATGTTGGGGCAACGTGATGTATTCATACCATCCAACCATCCATCATATGTTTCAAAATTCAACTTGATCTACAATAAATGTGAGCCACACAAAGGCAATAAGTTAGGAGGCCCACCCTTGAATTTTGCAGAGGCCCTCCTGACTCACAAAACAGCCTGAATTTTGGCTTGGCCGCTCATTTGGATTAGATGAAAGGTCTGAATGGCCTTGATTATATGCACAATATGTTAGAGCCCCACATCAATTATCGGTAAGCATCCCCTCTCAATACTTTACCTATATTGTTGTGGCCCATCTGAGTTTTGGGTTAGGTTGATTTTTGCGTATAGGAGGTTTTCCGAGATGGCATATCTTATGAATGTGTTGGAGTATATTCCGTGAACATATCATGGCCCCACATCTGTTAGGGGTGCAACTGGATTGTGGCCCCTTATATATTCTCAATTGGCAGTGTGTAGATGGACGGTGGTAACGAAATTGAGAGCCATTCATATCCTTTGGGAGCAAATTCCAGAGATTTAAATTTTAAAATAAATAAGTGAAAGTATTTCAACTAGCAAGCTTTCAGCTGATTCTCTCAAGGGAGGGATGCGGATTGCTTCCTAAACCCCGCCCGCCTCTAGCCCCAAACGGGCAGTTATGTTGGCGGGCCCACCGTAATTTATCCGTTTATCCATGCTGTCCATTCCTTTTTTGGGATTGTTTTAAGGCACGAACATAAGCAGATCTAATGCTCAAGTACACCATAACTCTTGCATTTAATGCAACTGGCATTTAACGAAATTGGATTGCGTACTGAGTTACTCAGTACGCTCTTATCGTACTGAGTAAACTCTGTGGAGCCCATTGTAAATTTATGTGGTTTATCCACACCATCCATACGCTTTTCCAGATCATTTTAGGGGTTGAGCCCAAAACTGAAGTATATCAACAGCTCAAGTAGACCATACCAAAGGAAATTGTGGAAGTATTGATTTCCACCGTTGAAACATTTCTAAGGCCCCCAGTGATGTTTATTTGTCATCCAAACTGTTCATAAGATCACACAAACATGGATGAATGGAAAACACAAATATCATCTTAATCTAAAATTTCCGTGGGCCCCCAAGAACATTTCAATGGTAGACTTCAATTCACACTATCTCAGGTGGTGTGGTCCACTTAAACTTTGGATATGATTATTTTTTGGCTTGAACCCCTAAAATTATATGATAAAGAGGATGTACGGAGTTGATACAATGCATGAATGACAGTGGGCCCCACAGAGTTTACTCAGTACGCTTAGCGTACTGAGTTACTCAGTACGCAATCCACTTCCGCATTTAACGCTTCGTGGATTTAACGCAACCAAGCTTATTATTTGGTGTGGTCCTCTTGGCTGTTGAATATAGCTCATTTTTATGTTCAGGCCTTAAAATGATCCGAGAAAAGGGATGGACGGCATGGATGAATAGATACATCACGGTGAGCCCGCCCGAAGAACTACCCTTTTGAGGCTATAGACGGGCGGTAGGACGCAATCCGCGTCGGGGCCTTTGATCGTGATAGGCGTCTGAAAAACGGGAACGGATTGGCTACTCTCCCTGCCACCAGCCCCGTGGCTGATGGTCGGTGGTCTGTTGGCCTCACCATGACGTATGTGCTTCATTCATTCCGTTCATTCATTTTTACCGATCATTTTAGGGCTTGATACAAAAACCATAGAATATAAATCTCAGCTGGACCACATTATAGGAAAACAATAGTGATTGGATATCCACCATTAAAATCCTCCTAAGGCCCACTGTAATGTTTATTTGACATCCAATAGGTTGATTAGGTCATACAGACCCAGATGAAGAGAAAAACAAAAAAAACAAAAATCAGCTTGATCCAAAACTTTTATGTCCCCTAAAATATTTTTAATGGCCAAAATTCATTCAACACTGTTTCTTGTAATGTGGTCCAATTGAGATTGGAATATAACTAATTTTTCTCTCATGTAATAAAATTATCTAGAAAAATAGATAAACGGCATGGATGAAACATATTCATCATGGTGGGGCTCACAAAACACCGACCACCGGCCATTGGCTGGTGCCAGGGGGAGTAGCCAATCCGTTTCCCTGAAAAACACATGTGCGCCACACACCACCGACTTATCGGTACTTGCCATGTCAAGAAGAGCGGTGACACTCCTCGAGCTCCGAATTGTACCAACGGTTTAAAGGATAACAAAGTTACATACAATGATGTATTCATTATACCTACACTGGCGAGATCATTTTATCCCATCCGTCTACTCCCCCTTCCACTAGCCCGGTGGCCGGTGGTTGGTGCTATATGGCCCATCATGATATTGTTCATCCATGCCGTTCATCCATTTTACAGATTATTTTAGGGCTTGAAGCAAAAAACGAGAGGGATATAAATCTTAGATGAACCACACCACAGGAAAACAATAGCGACTGGATATCCACAATTAAAATCCTCTAAGGCCCACTGTATTGTTTATTTGACATCCAATCTACTGATTAGATCATACCGACCTAGATGAAGGGAAAAAGAAAACAAAGAACAGCTTGATCCAAAAATTTTATATGCCAAAAAGTTTTTATGGTCGACACTCAATCAACACTGTTTCCTGTAATAGTCCACATGAGATTGGGATATACCTCTTTTTGGTCTCATACCCTAGAGCGATCTAGAAGAATAGAGGGGCGGCATGGATGAAACACATACATCATAGTGGGCCAACAGAGCACCGACCACCGGCCATTGGCCGGTGGCAGGGGAGTAGCCAATCCGTTTCCTCTTCTGGCACATCAGACATCACATTTATAGTGATCGGGAGTGTTGATATAGGGCGTGGCTTCATGGATCAAGTGGATCCCTTAATGGGGCCACCTTGATATTTTTTTTCCCCTTAAATCCATACTTTCAATCCATTTTGAAAGATTATTTTAGAGTATGAAGATTAAAATCTCATTGGACCACACCAATGGAAACAGCGGTGATTGAATACCCATCATTAAAATATAAAAAAAATCTTGGTGGCAGCAGAAATGTGTATTTTCCATCCAAACTGTTGATAAGGTAAAAAAGGCACGAACGGATCACACAAATATCATGATCCAAAACTTTTGTGACCCACAATAAGGTTTTAATGTTTAATCACCTCTGTTTCCTATGGTATGGTCCACCTGGGAATTGTATCCTCTTCATTTTTTGGATATTGGCCTAAAGTAGTCTGTGGAAACGGTTGGACAGAGAAGATTAAAGAAAATAATTATGGTGGGTCCTACAGATAGGGATGCACCCACCTCAGTGGATCTGTGCTAGTTGATCTTTTCGGTCACCATGTAATGGGCTAAAGTAGAAAGTCTCGGTGATGGACAGCTCTAACCATTAAGCAGTCGTGAGTTTTTACGCTTGAATGAGGACAGTCGTCCTAACCGTTCCTTTTGTAGGCCACTGGTACTATATATAGTTGCCATAGTTCGGTCCCCTTTGATATTTTTAGGATATGGTTTGATCACATAGGGGCCCACCAAAAAGGTCCTAGTGAAATTGGATTGCGTACTCAGTCACATATGGTTTGATATTTTTAGGATATGGTTTGTTCCATTAATAAAACAAAACTTCTTGGACAATTCTAGCCGTTTAAATTGTATTTTGAAATTGGATCCCATCATACTAAAATAAAATACGAACCATGCTCAGAGAATGAATTTTATTTATTGGGGGGGTAGGATAGTCCCATCAAAGTCAGATGTACGGCACATGATATGGAAGTAACTCCGGAGGCATTGGATCTTTTCCCATGAAGAAAACAACCAGTGTCAACCAAAGTCCTCTCTAGAATCAAAGAGGATTATAGCATGGTAGACTTTTTAACTTCCATTTATGTTCTCATTAGGAAGGTTCCCACATGTATGTTGAATGCAGTGGCTCATTTCATGATAAGATCTCTCTAATCATAAGATCTTCTCCTGCTATATCAACAAAGATAATAAGTTCATAATCATATCAATAAATTGTGTAATATCTTGTACACTTTTAAATCTATTGCTGAGTACTTTACGTTTGGGGTTAATTTCATTCGATGTAGTTATGTTAATTTTGATGAGTATAATAAAGGTTAAGTGTCAATTAAATTTCTACTTAGTCATCAATTACCTATGAGAAGATAGTGATGTTCCACGTGATCCTATGTCTCTAATTCTTTTTATCACAAATTTTTATTTTAATTATTAGGAGACGAGTTAGATAATTTATATTATGCTTCTTCTACAACATGATTAACTTAAGTAAGAAATGTTTTGTATGAGCTCATGGGACTCACTTATGAATGGGTACTCATACACAATTTACTCTTGGAACATTTCAATAGATGACTCTTTTACCAACCCCTTCAATTCCGCATTCCCTCGAAAAAGGCATCCTGCTCGAGAGATTCTCGAAAGAGAATATTAAGAGAGGTATAACGAAGGAATAACCGTTGTCTATTAAATTATTTATAGACGATTTAAACCGTTGATTGTGTTCAATAATCGATTAACTCATTGAAATTTCTTGAATCCATGAGAAAAGAAACAGGAAAATATAAATAAATCCTATAAAATTTGTAATAATTTGATTGATGATGAAAAACGAAATTACACCCCTTTAAATAGGGATACTAAGCCATGGAAGAAGTTTCGGAATCAAACTACAACTAAAACTTCTATAATTTGCTACTTATTGTAAATAGTAAACTTACTATTTACAAATGGTCATGATACCTACTAATGCGCAAGGTTTTCGGCCAAAAATAGTGCCTTATTCGGCTTCACTATACTGTTCTCTTAATTATTCTAGGCACTTTTCATGTTGGTGCAACTCCTAAAGCCCAACGGATGAAGAGTTATACTTAAACTAAAACTTATTATAAATAGTAAAACTGAAATTAAAACATGAATTTAATCATCGATCTAATGATATTTTGCAAATTTGACATGGGCATCCCGGCATAGCGGGTTGGGTGACTAAAGTAGCTCGTCCTACCCCAAAATCATAGTACGTCTGATGACTTATTCTGGTTTGCGAGATACGTCTATTTTAAGTTCCGACGGTTCGGATCACTTCTATTGTCAACCGGGCCTTTTCTGATCCATCTTGGCCATGAAACTGTCCGCGACTCGCTCTACATCAAAATGTAAGTGCTAATATCTAAAAACTCTCATGAGAAGCAAGGGACAAAGCTTCAATAGATGCTCTTTTGTGTTGTGTAGGATACTTTTCATTCTGTCTGCAAGTGCAATTTGGTCAATCGACAAATCAGGGGTCGACCGAACTTCACTATGATGTTCTCAGTCAATCGAGGATTGTTTTGGTCAACCAAAAGTCTCTATTAAAAGCTCGGTCGATCGAAGGTGCGGTTGTTGGTTTGCACATTTTTATATAACGGATATTTAAACCTAATTCTAAATTAGAGCTTATACTAAATGGACATTTTCTCTATAAGGGCAAAGATTTGTGAGGTGAGATGGTTTCTAACATTTATAAGCGCTTAGGAAGGGTTTTTCAAGGGTTATGCATAATAAAGGGAGATCGGGCAATCTTGTAATCGAAGAAAGTGAGCAGTGT
Organism: Magnolia officinalis; assembly: GCA_021015155.1. NCBI lineage: Eukaryota > Viridiplantae > Streptophyta > Magnoliopsida > Magnoliales > Magnoliaceae > Magnolia > Magnolia officinalis. Next base: position 118,817,783 of record JAJHSJ010000002.1, on the reverse strand, counting down.
ACTCTAATGTCTTGATTATAGTTGAGATCTTGTTTTTTTTTTTTTTTTTTTTTTTTTCCACAAGGCTTTTCTATGTTTGTTGTTGTTTGCTTTTGTTTCGATTATCTACTTTATTATATTGTTCTGTTTTCGTTTATCGTGCTTCTGCAAAGCGCATAGATTAGAGTTGATATTAGTTTGTTGTGACTTGTGTTTATATTATTGTGGTGTGATAACGAGTCGGTTCACTCCAACATTTTGGTTATATAATTAAGTAGTTTATTTTAGAGACTATAGGGGAAATATTCCACCTCAGAAGGCCGTCGGTTTAAACAGAAGTTTGTAGACATCCACAATAGAATTGGAATATGGGACGCTCAATCACCTCTTTGCACATAAGAGTGCTTGGTTTTCTTATTTCTTTCTCACATTTCCTCAAGTTCGTGTCAACACTCCACACTCTTCTCCAATCCTTCTCTTTTCCTCTTCTCCTTCTTCTTCTTTTACTCCGGTGTTTGTCATTTGACCACAAATATAGTCACTTTTTAACGCCTCTACATTTCAAAAATAAAAATTAAAAAAAATCTAAAATTTAGTAAAGCAAAGGCTACACTCTATATGGGTGGAAAAGAATGCTTAACTCATTCACTTTCCACCATCAAGGACCCTTCTTAGAATCTTTGACCGTAAATCAACCGCAAAAGTAACTTGAATGGAAGGATAATCAAATCACTTGATTCCAAGATTTCTAGTCGACTGTAAATACTAGGCTATATTGGCATTGATGACTACAAATGAACAGTTCATAACATTTGATCATGAGCTATATTGGCATTGACGACTACAAACAAACAGTCCATAACCTTTGGTCAATATCACCCTCCCCACACAATAAAACACAACTTGAGAAGTGAGTCTCACAGTACCACCAATTAAGAAGTACTGTAATTCAATCACCTAAATTGCCACACATTTATTAGATAATTAAAAAGAAAAAATAAATAAATCAATAGCGTTCTTATAAAAGTGTCCATGAATAAGAGTTTAGCATTTACGGGTAGAATCTGATTTTCAGATTGTAACTGAATCAACGCGCGCAGATTAGGTACTACCTCGCTATATGGAGTTTGGGACGGGAGGAGGCTCCCAGGGCCAATGAGGGGCCACTGTGATGTATGAATTTTGTTCTCACCATCCATCCATTTTTTTCATATTATTTCAGAGTATTGGACTAAATAAGGGAGAATCAATTCTCAAGTAGACCACACCACAGGAAGCAACTGTGCTAAGGATGCCCACCATTGAAACATTTCTAGGTCTGTTGTGTTGCTTATTTGCCATCCAACCTATTGATATATTCTGGGTGAAGTGGAAAAAAAAAAAAAACCAAATATTATCTTGATCTAAAATTCTTCCGTGGCCCTTAAAAAATTTTCGACATTAGAATTTGTTGAATATTTATACAGATTGGTGTAATTTCTGTATAATATGGAAACCGAAAAATCACTTTAATCAGAAATAAGGACAGGCTGAAGCACGTCTGAAAAACGCTGTCCTTAAAGCGTTATTTGCCCCTACTCAAGTGAATTGAGTAAGCTGATAGGTTACAGGCAAATAGCTTCTAGGATACGACAAGCCTGGTGTGGGTCTGCGTTCAGCAAACACGAAGGCCCACCTATTGGAACTCAATTACACAATTTCTGGCAAAAATACAACAAAGAAAAAATCCCAGAAGAAAAGAAATGAAGAAGAAAATTGGGTTTTAGACCACTGCTTTGGTCAAGTCTTCAGCCACTGGTTCAGTTGAACAGTCCTAGACCACACCGTTGGTCTGTTCTTCTTGCAATGGTTAAACCCTTGCTGTTTTGTTACTGGAATTACAGGAGTATTAGAGAGGATTAGTTTTTGAGATGGATTGGAAACCCATCCAGGCCCTCCTTTTATAGGCTACGGTGGCTAGGGGGTTATGGTCCAAAGACTTAAATTCCATTAAGCCATTTATGGCTGTTGGAAAACTAGCCGTTTTATGGTCATTTTCTGACTGTTGTGCATGGACCATTAATCTACTGCATGTTGACTGTTGTGAGACAGCAGCTAGCCGTTTTCTGACTGTTGGGCTAGCCATGCAGCAGGTTACAGCTGGGCCCTGCACTAATGGCCCAGCTGTTACAGTTTCTGCTGCAACAGCTCTTTTTAGTCAGTCTATATATACTGAGAGATCTCTCTCTCAGTTTTCTAATCTCTCTGCCAACCAGTCACCCGCCTAAGCCACATAGTCGCACCGCGACTCGCATACGTCTCGCTCCGGTTCGCTCAAGGTCGCGAAGGAGCGACCCTCTGCGACACGATGCAGACGTGCGAAATGCGCCACTAGCACCTCTACAGCCACACTGCCTCACATGGCTACACCCTCGCACCGAGCCCAAGCCCAAGCCCAAACGCACGATCGAGACCGAGACCGAGCCCATGCCCGAGCGCACTGGAACACCTAAGGTCTATAGTCCAAGGACTATGAAGGTAAATATTATAATACTCCACATCTTTCATATAAACCACATTTTCTTCTCTTCCCTTTTTCACGTGGGACCATTCCTAAAACCTTGAAAAACATGTTTTTTAAACAATTTTTTTTCAAATACTTTATTATAATATATTATTAAAAAATATATAAAATAAATATATTTGTAACAGAATTTAATCTCCTCTTTGTGGTCCATTTGAACCTTGGATCTTCGCTATCTTTCTGGTCATAATATAGTAAAATGGATGGACGGTATAAATAAAATTCATACATCCCGTTGGCCCGTCAGTGGCCTTCAGAGACTCTGCCTGTCCCCATCTCCGAACAGGTGGAGTAGTAACTAACCCGCGCCCTTAATCAACATTGGAATCCACAATTTAATCGGTTTAATTTGAATTAATATATACCATGTGTACCATTTTTAAGGGAACGTGGATTGCATCTACCCCGCACGTCTCTATCTGGTAACGGGCAGGAGTTCTGAGTGGCTACCGTGCGTATGAGTTTTATCTACACCGTTCATCCATTTCTACTAAGACCAAAATTTAGGCAGATCCAAGGCACAAGTGGACTACACCACAGAAAGCCGCGGTGATGTTGATTCTCACCGTTGAAACTTTCCTAGAGCTGATGTTCATTTGTCATCCAACCATCTCATAAAGTTACATATACTTGGGCCCACCATGATGTTTATTTGCCATCCAACCTATTCATAAAGTTACGTAGACCTGGATGAAGGCAAAATACAAATATAAGCTCGATCCAAAGCTTCTGTGGCCCCAAAGAAATTTTCAACGGTAAGAATTTAATCCCCATTATGTGGTCAACATGTGTCTTGGATCTGCCTCGTTTTTGGGCATATGTACTGAAATGATACTTTGAAATGGATGAACGGTGTGGATATAACCCATACATCACGGTGGCCACTCGGAGCCTCTGCCCGTTCCCAGCTGGAGACGGGCGGGGGTAGGATGCAATCCGCGTTCATTTCTAAGTGCCTGCGTATCAAGCGTCGTACGAGGCGGAGTATGAAATAACTCCCCTTATAAAAACCGCGGGCTCTCGGTCTGCTCAAAGGCAGTCAAACTGTCGTCTTCTTCTACTCGTCTCTGCACCCACTCACTTTGCGAGGATCGAAATAAATAGAAGTAGTTTAAAAGTAGAAAATGCATCTGAGCGAGAATGAAGGCATAGAGGGAAATATATTCGTGGTGACCGGCGGAGCTGGCTTTGTAGGTGCTGCCCTCTGCTCAGCGCTTGTAAGACGGGGAGCTCAGGAGGTTCGGTCTCTCGACCCTCGGAAATCCTCTCCATGGATTCTCGATCACCAGAAGAACGGTGTCAAATGTATCCAAGGTCTCTCTCTCTCTCTCTCATTCTTCCCGTAAAGGAATTCGATGTTTTCTCAATCCGATCGTTGCATTGATGGGAGCTTTTCTCGTAATTTAGGGTTTAGATTTGTCCGTTTCTTGTCCGGATTTCGATATCTTCTCGATTCGGCGTTCGGAAAGGTTGAGCTAGTTGTGGTCTGTTACGGATCTGTTTCATCTTCTGTGTTTTCCTAGGGTCTCTGTCTCTAGCTTAATTTTCTTTGGCTGTTTGTATGAATGGATTCAATGCTTCTGATTTGATCTTTTAGTCGAATGGATATATTTTGGAGAACTAGGGTTTGAATTTTCTTTAATTGTTAATTTTTATCAGTATTATCACTGTTATTATTTGCATTCAACAAGCTATAATCCGTTGAAATTTGTTTGATAATTTATGCGACCCTAGCTTTATAATCCGCATTTTATAGCTGATAATTATCATTCCACTACCTTCCGTTACATTTCTTTTAACAGCTGATTGAGTGGTGTTCGAGCAAATGGTTCGGTTTCTTAGTTCCATCCTCACTGTGATGTCAAAAATCACCTCTATCCGTGATTCAGCTGAACCACATGATTGGAAACAGTGTACATGGGAATGATTGACCTCCAAACTGTTTTCCTTGGTATGGCCCGCCTAAATCATGGATGGGTCTGATTTTTAGGCCCCATACCAAAATTTTAGTGTGAAATCTAATGGTTGGAGTGGATTCACATTATCATCATGGTGGGCCCTGTAAAAATCACGTCTCTCCCGACTTTATTCTTTGGTGTAGCCTACTTGAATCACGAGTTAGCCTGATTTTTTGGCTTTAGGCCTAAACTGGGATTAGGCATCTAATGGTTGGAGTGGATTTTGCATACACATCATGGTGGGCCTTGCCAAAAATCAGGCTAACTCGTGATTGTATGGTACACTGCTCTTGATTTTGATGGGACCCACCATGGTGTTTGTATAAGATCTACGTTGATCATTAGATATTTGGTTCCATGTTAGGGCCTGAGACAAAAACTCTGCTGACCTGTGATTCTGGTGGGCCACACCTAAGGAAAAAGTTGGGAGAGAGACATCCACCCTTGATTTTTTCAGGGCCCCACCGTGATAATTAACATGAATTCAATCCAATCATTAGATTCCGCACAAAAATTTAGGCCTGTGGGCAAAAACTCATACCTACCGTGATTCACTTGGGCCACACTAATGGAAATCATTTGGAGTGCGAATGTTGTCCCGTACATGGTTTCCAATTATGTGGCCCACCTGAATCAAAGGTGGAGATTATTTTTGGGCCCTTGGCCTAACATGGGGTGACTCACTAGGTGGATTTTACATAAACATCATTGTGGGGCCCACCCGAGCTACCCAGCCATTTACTCGCACGGGGCTGTGAAGGAAGATATGGAATGTTAATTATATCGACTAATGAGGTAGCGTTTTGAAAACCTTTTTGAAAAAGGTACCAGGATGGAAATTCCATTTAATTAGTTTTTTTTTTTTGGTAAAATTCCCTAAAAAAAGTTTGGTGAATTAGCTTAGAGGTTTCTAGTCTTCATAAAATTTCCATTCTTTTGTACTTGTTGATTTCATTAGTTTGGTTTTTTCTTTTGAACACCGACTACGGAGTGATAGTTTTGGGCAAAGAATGATGCATTCTGTGATAGTTTAGTAGATTATGGTGGATCATTGTTCACTCACAAGCATGTGCACCCCATGCGTGGCATATGTGCAGGTATATGCTGACTTTCAAGTTGTGAGCCCCACAGGAATGTGGCACAGCCCCAAAATTGCACCGATTTGACAATCTCAACCATCTGATCAGTGGCCATCAAATGTGCAATGGAAAAAGACAAGGCCAAGGGTCCAAATCCATTTGGAAAATTTCCATTGGTGCCAGATGGTTAGGGAACCGATCGGTATGCTTTTGGGCTATTCACCATCAATTGTCTGTAATTTGGACAAGTCAGGGGTCGGGTACATGCATGCCAAGCCTAAGGTGGATGCTTTGCTTCATATGGTCGTTGTTGTAATTAACATGCTGGTGATCATGGCACGATGCTTCACTTCAGGAGCTGACCGACAGTACCATTTTTCTTTTCTTCTTCTTCTTTTTTAATCAGTGAGCTGTAATAACTTGAAACTGATTTTATGGAATTCTATGTTGTAGGAGATGTGAGCCGGAAAAAGGATGTCGAAAGAGCTCTACGTGGAGCAAATTGTGTTTTCCACCTTGCTGCATATGGCATGTCGGGGAAGGAAATGCTCCAGGTTGGGCGCGTTGATGAGGTGAATATAAATGGAACCTGCAATGTGTTGGATGCATGCCATGAGTTTGGGATTAAGAGGCTTGTCTATGTGAGCACATATAATGTGGTGTTTGGGGGAAAGGAGATTGTGAATGGTAATGAAGCATTGCAGTATTTTCCTATTGATGACCATGTTGATCCGTATGGCCGTAGTAAATCTGTTGCTGAGCAGTTAGTTCTTAAGAGCAACGGTCGCCCTTCCAAGTATGTAATTTCTGCTTGGTTCATCAAATTATTTTTTGTACTTGTGCAATTACAACTGAAGTTACACAGCTTATCTCTTGATGTTGTCTAGACAAAAGAATGGAGCCCGTCTTTATACTTGTGCAATTCGTCCAGCTGCTATATATGGACCAGGTGAAGAGAGGCACCTTCCAAGGATAATCTCTCTTGCAAAGATGGGTTTGTCGGCATTCAAAATAGGTGATGCGAGTGTGAAGACAGATTGGGTTTATGTGGATAACCTTGTACTGGCTCTAATATTGGCTAGCATGGGACTTTTGGACAATATTCCTGGTAAAGAAGGACGACCTATAGCTGCTGGGCAGCCATATTTCATATCCGATGGTAATACCTGATTCAGTGGCCTTAGGAAAAACATTATTTATGCAGTTCTGATTTGCAATATTGATTTGGTGAATCATCTGATCAGCTGGATAATTCCTTCTCATGCCCACACACATGCTTGTTCCTGTGCTTGTATCTTTGTTCACATGTGTATGCTTGTATGAATTTGTGCACTTGCCCATCATTGTTATCTAAGCCTTATACCAAATTATTGGGTCAGCAATCTGTGCACCTACACATGTTTGTGATAACATTATTTATAGGATTTCAAGTAGCAAATGCTAGAAGTGGGTTCCATGTGTGCTCGGTTGAAAGAGTTTATCTTTGATATTGAAAACCAGTATTTGGGACCTGATGAGTTACCATTATTTTCTCTAAGATCCTGGGTCCAGCAGTGTGTGCATGCAAGTACTTATTCTTCGAATAATATGATTATTCTTGTTTGACACAGCTATCATTTACTTGTTACTCACGCAAACTTGTTCATGTGTCAAAATCCTTTGGACAGAAGTCCAAAAACTTTCAGTTTTGAAGGTCTGGAAAGAAAAAGGAAAAAGCAAAAGAATGAATGTCTTATACTCCAATTCATCAAACACTCCTACTGTTTTCAGTTTCCTGCCATATGAAAGTGCTTGAGCAGTCTCAACAGAATGGATGAAAGAAGCTTTGTCTTTATATAGAAAGTTTTAGTCCATGATACAAAGATGAACATGCCAAAAATGGCACCCGTCTCTTAGATAGAGAGGATTGTACATTGTTATGGTTATATTAGCAAATGCATTCTATCAGACATCAAACGCTCCTACTGTTTTCAGTTTCCTGCCATATGAAAGTGCTTGAGCAGTATCAATAGAATGGATGAAAGAAGCTTTGTCTTTATATAGAAAGTTTTAGTCCATGATACAAAGATGAACATGCCAAAAATGGCACCCGTCTCTCAGATAGAGAGGATTGTACATTGTTATGGTTATATTAGCAAATGCATTCTATCAGACCATCTCTGTGTTGACTCAAGACACCGTGCATTGCATGGTGTATTTTATTTCATTCATCCGGAACTTTGCGGAATGTCATGAATTCTGGATTGCATTGGGAACACATAGCTATGCAAATCATGAAAATTGCGCTGAGAACATCCCACAAGGGATGAGATACGTACTTACCTCTCCACATGAATTCGATGGATGATCCACATGGTTTACCTTGTCTTTAGTATTGAAGGACAAGAATCCAAGGCACACACCTCTCTCTCTCTCTCTCTCTCTCTCTCTCTCTCTCTCTCTCTCAAGGACAAGAATCCAAGGCACACACCTCTCTCTCTCTCTCTCTCTCTCTCTCTCTCTCTCTCTCTCTCTCTCTCTCTCTTTATAAAATTGGCTCCCTTTTCCATCATAGAAACCAAATCCCATAATGACCCACTTCCCCTTCTAGTATTAACCTATTACGTAGTTACATTTTTTTGATTGGGAACTAACTTAACTTGAGCCCAGCCTAAGGCTAAAATAAGGGGAAAAAAATGCACATGCATTTGCCTGTGAACCACACTATGAATTCGGGTATAAATCCAAATTCCTAAAAAACTAAAGACTTGTCAAATCCACAAAATAAGACTCTCAAAACTGATAAAATCTATGTTTTTGCAATAAATTCTCTGCCATTGCAATAATTGCTTCCTAAATCGATGGATATGTGGCTTAATACCAAACAATGGACGTTGAGGTTTGCCAATCCAAATCCAATGCAAATCGATTAATTTGACAAGTTCATGGATATACCAATTCCACATTCTCATTTCCTTATACCAAATAGGCCCTATGCTCATTAGAAATGTTGAACTTTAGACATTTCACTCCTTTAGGGCCTGTTTGGTTTTCCAATTTCCTACGAAATGAAAAGTAAGCGAGCCATCATTATCATTTTCAGGTGTTGTTTAAACAGGATTTATGGCTCGTAAATTGAGAGGCAAATATACTTATAAAGAAAGTGATGCAGGACACATGATTTAATCCTAGTATGCAACATGGAGATTATGAAAGAGTCCATAACATAATTCAATTAACAAAAGATGCTAACCCACAACATAATTAAGAGTATATAAAATCTGATTTAACCTAAATCGCATGCCCGCATGCTAAGATATTACATAAATCAATTAAAATTAGGCCTGATGGAAGGATAAAACTTCCAATTTAACATAGGCACGTTCCACACTCAAGAGACTGACTTAATAAGTATAAGTAACATCATCGAATCTATGAACCTCTGTTTCTTGTAGTCAGGCTTGTAGTCTGCCCGTAATGCATTGCTTTCCTTCATTTGTTTTCTATATTATTATTGGTGCAACTGGCTTTCAAACCATATGTTGTATCCTCTGCCACCCATCTTTCTAGTGATGGTAATCAGGATGCTGGTTCACTACGCGGTGCTTTCTTGGAAAATCTGGACACTGCCATCCTTTTGTTCAGTGTGGTTAAAATCCTATGATTTTTTTTTTCAATTCCATTATTGAAAGATTCCTGGTTCACCTTATATGAGGCACTGGGGAAATGGAATGACATAGGTTTCTTGACTGTTTAACGGTGTTAAAGTTGGTTGGATCTTATAGGCTACAGGGAGATAATATTGAGTTATATATTTATCGGTACCTTGTTTCCATTGTCTGATTGGTTTGAACATTGGACAGTTGACATGCTTTAGTACTGGAAATGCTTCCTGAGTGGTTTAATTATTATTAAAACTCAATTCGCCCCCCCTGCTTGTTATTTTATGATCTAGTTTGATATACATAGCATTGATTTCATTACTTGCTGATGACATAGTTGCATCTTTTCATACCAATGAAGTAGTCACTTGTTAACTTGCAGGGTCACCCATCAATACATTTGAATTTCTCCGCCCGCTACTCCAAAGCCTAGAATATGACATGCCAAAGGCTACACTAGATGTCCCATCTGCACTTCTCCTTGCACGAATCTTCTGGGGCATCTATACAATGCTATATCCATGGTTAAATCGCCCATGGCTTCCACAACCATTGATCCTTCCTGCTGAAGTATACAAGGTCTGGTAACATACATCTCCTTTCTGTGACAGAACTGTTGAGTTATATCATTTTTTTTTTTAAGGTGCTATATCATTCTTATATGCAATCTTAATTTTGAGTTACTAATAAAAATAAAAAAGAGAACTTCTGTTTTAAATTTAATTTATCATATCTAATCCATGCATTGAGCATAATCGTGGTAGAAAAGAGGAATTATATGATATGTGACCCACATCTTTGTATACAAGATTTTCAATTTGTCACTAGTGCAGCCCATTGTTTGGTAACCTGGATGACAGGTCTTTCGCATTCCTCCGTGGATGGGCCATTTCCCCAAAATCTACCAGATTGGTAGATTCCAGCCATCAATCTTGGGACTTCTCATTTGAATGTGGATCACTGTGGATTCCACTTCTTAACCATCTCTCTCAGAAGGCAATGTTTCTAAAGGTTATGATTGCAAATTTTTTTTTTTTTTTCTGGATCTATTCCACCACGTGGGACCCAATAAACCAGTGGTCTGCATTGCCAAACCATGGTCTGTTTATCAGAACTGAAACCTCGTGTACAATGTGAAGGTTCAGGTTGCAGATCATGTAATCCCTCAGCAGCAAAGCGATCTTTTCCAATATATAACAAATGTGCTATAAAATTGTAGTTATTGATAAAGGGGTAATGTGATTAACTTTTTTTTTTTGTTTGATTCTATTTAATTTTCAAAACGGTTTTATAACTATATTTAACAAAAAAAATCCCCTTTCTAAATCAAAAGTAAAGAACAAAAATCTCTGTAAAATTTTACAATGAGTGGTATTTTGTTTGCCGTTTGAACTAATCTTCATTTTTTTCCCACCTCTCTTGACAACCCTAATTGATTGCCATCAATCCCTTCTCTATATTTCACAGGTATATATTGTTTATATCGAATTCTTTGTACGCAGTTGTATGGTCTTGAAAATCAGGTTTTACTAACATGGTGACAATAATTGTGAAGGTTTGGGTTTACTTATTGCTGGCTAACTCATTTCGATTTTCTAATTTCAGAAAGAATATGACTGTTAAAGTGTATTGGGTTGAGTAGCTGCTGGAATAATAACTTGTAAAATAGGCATCTTATCTTGTAACCGTGAAGTGGCACTATTTTTTAAATGTGGAGAAGAGTTTTAGGTTTCTCAGGGTGTAGAACACAGTTTTTGGTTTCTCACCTCCAATTTGTCAACGACACTATTATATTCTATGATGCGAAAAAATATGTGGTGGGTAATGTGAGGAAAATTGTGAGATGCTTTGAAGTGGTTTTGGCTTGAAGGTTAACATCCTAAGAAGTGAGATATTGAGCGTTCAAATGTCCAAGGAGGAGGTAGCGAGGTTAGCGGGGGTAATCAGGTGTGTGCATTGTCCTTTCTGTCTCCTTATTTCAACATCCTTTTATGTGTTGGCAAACCCACGAAGCATCTGTGGGATGAGGTAATTGAAAGAAAATTATCAAGGTGGAAAAGTTGACATTTCTCTTTACGCAGCAGAATAACACTAATTAAAGCAGCCATGTCGAATATGTCGATTTACTTTATCTTTATTTAGGTGTCCAATGTCAATTTTGGAAAGACTGGAGAAGCTGAGGCCGGATTTCTTGTGGAAGGTGCTGAAGAGAAACAAAAGTTTCATCTAATGAGGTGAAAGGGGCATGTAAGCCTTATGGGGAAGGGGGAGCAGGTATAAGGAAGTTGGAGGTTACAAATCTTGCTATGTTAGGAAAATGGTTGTGGAGATTTGGCACGGAAGAAATGAGCTTATTGAGAGATGTGATTATTAGCAAGTACGGTGACAAGGGGGATGGTGTGTAAAGGATTCATTCTTATATGGGGCTTCTGGGTTGTGGAAGGCGGTTGCTAAATTTACGATTAAGCTTGAAGGGCTCAGCTTCTGATTAGAGGATGGGAAGAGGATTCGTTATTAGGAGAATGTGGATAGGAGAGAGAATGCTCCATGCCAAGTTTCTAAGGCTAGCAAGGTTATCTTTGGATGCAAACATTCCCATTGCTGGATATCTCTGTCTGGTGAAGCAGTGATTTGGTCTCCTCCATGTTGGAGGATTTTGACGGACGAGGAAGTGGATGAATTCATTCAGCTTTTGACGCGACTTCAGGGCTACCATCAATCTCTAGGTGAGAGGGATGTGATGGTGTGGAACAAGGAAAAGTCGAGTCAGTTCTCTGTCCCGTCCTTGTAGATGATTCAAAGGTCATCATTGGAGGAGTGTACAGGTCACACCTCGTATGTTTAGTTCTTCTATGGCACCTCTTCATAAATTGTGGCTTTCGCTTGGTTGGTTGACAGGGATACGGTACATACAATAGATAACCTTCAAAAGAGTTCAATGGTTATTGTCAATATTTTTGTCATGCGCATGGAGAATGCGGAGTTGGTAAATCATTTATTCATCCACTGCCCTTTTGCTAGGGAAGAGTAGAAGAGATTCTTCGAGTTCTTCAAATTGTTGTGGGTGATGCCGGGGTCCAATCCATTGATGACCTGTTTCTAGCATGGGATGGGGGCAGGATTGGGAGAAAAGGTAGGGTGGTTTGGAGGCTAGTCATGTTGGCAGGCATTTGGGCCCTTCTAGGGAAGAGGAGTAATTGGAGAAGCCCTTATTTGGCACTTCTAATAAAATTCCATTACCTTTCAAAAAACAAAAAGAAGTGTGTGAAGCTTGCAGAGTTTGTAAATGATCATTCGACTTGATTATTTGTTAATTTATTATTTACGCATTTTCAGGGCCTGTTTGAGTAGTCATAAAAGATTCTGATAGGGCATGAAGGTGCGGGGTGCAGATAGGACTGTCAACAAGCTGGGCCTATTCAATATTTTTATTTTGCTTGGCCTGAGCCCGCCCATTGACAGCCCTAGGAGCAAGGCTCCACATGACAAGGTCTTGTCTTTTTGTGTGCACACGCCCACGCATGAGGCGTCTTTCATTTTTAGTCCGGCTTTAAAGGAAAATGGTTGGAATGTCCGCCTTCTTTCTCACAAGTGACAAAACCTGAGCTGTGGGTTAGAATCCAAGTTATTTTAATCCTCTTTTTTTTTTCTTTTTTTTTTTTCTTTTTTTTTTGCAACAGAAAGAACAACATTTCTACATATCCCAAATTATGTTAATCATCAGTACAAAGTAGATGTGGAACAGTGTTCAGTTGGTTTTTGTGAGACCTGGAGTGAGGTTATGTCACCCTGACATCCTTTGTAAAACTTCACCTTGAATCCTTTTATTCTCCCACTGTCCATTTTTTTGTGTGTGGTGATTTTGCATCACTAATTCATTTGGAAATCTCACTGGCTATCAATGGCCTCGCCTTTTGTTGGAACAGGTTGGTGTCAGCCATTACTTCTCTTTCTTGAAAGCAAAAGAAGAACTTGGCTACATACCTATGGTCAGTCCTCATGAAGGGATGGCAGCAACAATCTCCTACTGGCAGGAAAAGAAGAGGAAGATGATAGATGGGCCGACAATATATGTGTGGCTCTCTTGTGTGATTGGGATGTGTCTGTTGTTCTACACAGCTTTCTTGCCTGTCGTCGGACCTTTGGAGTGGGTAAGGACCCTTGGCCTGTTTTTATTCCGCTCAACAGAAGTGCTCCGAACAGTTTTCATTTTAGCAGTAGCTGCACATGTTATTGAGGCTGTCTATGCCTGGCACCTTTCCAAGAGGGTAGATCCGGAGAATGGTAAAGGATGGTTTTGGCAGACTTTGGTTCTTGGCTTCTTCTCGCTGCGTTTCCTGCTGAAAAGGGCCAGCAGGAGCTGAGGTGTCTCTCTTCTTACTGAAATCAATGGAGAGGATCTTAAGCTCATGTTTACCTGTGTTCTTAAATCAACGACAAAAGAATAAAAAATAAATAAATAAAGTTCTAACATCAGGATTTCTGTGTGTCGAAACACCTGACTCCAATATCCGCACCCGAATCAGTTTCAGCTGAGTTTCCTATTATGGCATATGCGTGGAGCAGTATCCGCTGTCTCACTATTGAATTGCAGTTGAAGATGGTAGGGACCTGAGGTCAGTCCATGGTTTCCACAGATGAGGTGAGCCATGGTTCTAATACTGCACTAGGCCGATTGGGTGATTACTAACCCTTTAGATGGTTAAACTTTGAATGACTGGTTGTTCCAACCCTGCCGCATGCTTCAGATTGAACGGTTAAGATCATGTGTGTCCTTTGCACTATGTTATGTCTGCCAGATGGTTGGCACTGATTGCAAACCACTGCACGTTTGCATTGATTGGGCAGTTCGGTCAGAGCGTGGTTGCAAATTGGGGCAGGTCACATTGCATGATTGTGTCATTTTGATTGGGTAGACATGACATTATGGTGGGCATCCTTCTTCTTGGGCTTTGGAAAGTTCTTTGCATTAACCTTCTTACTGAGACATCCCCATCCGGTAGGTTTGTCAATGGGCTGGATTGGCCAGGCCAGCAGGGGTTTTCAGCCCGGACATGGCCTGGCATGCTATACCCCAAGTGCTGGGCCCAAGCTTCAAACTAAGCTTGTTTACTAATCAGGCTGAACTCAGGCTGTCTAACGGCCCGTCAGCCTGGACCAAGCCTGTGCCAGTCGGGCCTGTGAAGGTTTCAAGAGCATTCGTGATATATCACATGCGTTATGGGCCCAGCTTAGTGAATATTCCAGATCCTTCACGTAAGTGGCTGGCTGGGCTTTGGCTGAACTTGGATCGAGCACGGTGCATAATCATCATAAGCCAGGCCATCATCTATGCCGTGTGCTCATTACTTGGGGTTAGCTACATGAATCCTGTTTCGGCATTCCATTCCATCAAGGGCAATACTTTTTGAAGTCATCTAGTCTTTTCTTACTACTTCCATTCCGTCTTTCTTGGCCTTCTCCTTACGCTTTAAGAGTCTTTTACTTGTACTAGCTCACTCCTTTTTAACTGGTATGAATCTTGGTCTTTGTTGCACATGACCAAACCATCATAATACTAATCTTATTACCTATCTGTGCTACTCAATTTGCTCAAATACATTTATTTCCAATTCTATCATTCCTCATCTTGCTGGTCATCCATCTCAACATCTCATGGTGTACGCCTGTTTAACAGAATGGGTTTCATACAGATACCGCGTGGGCTGCCCCATAATTCACTTTCCTTTACTAAAGATAACAGGCAAAGGGCTGTCATCCCCCTCCCAAATCACGTGATTTTGCGGTAAAAATCCCATGCACGCTATACGAATTTCAAATGTCCAACTGATTACATCATCTGAAAATATACGAGCAAATTCAATTTATATTTTGGGAGTTAAAGGTGATTCCAACCGTGTATTTGTTGGGGCTTGCACAAAACTTTAGGATCTAGCCTCCTGAAACAAACTAGAATTATGGATAATAAAGCAATGAAATAAATCAAAGCATAAATCATACACCACACAAGAGATTTTTACGTGGAAAACCCTCAAAGAGGTAAAAACCACGAGACCTCGTCCAGATCAACAATCCACTGTGAAACAGAACGTTACAACCTTCTTCACTCACGTAGGAGTGGATAAACAATAAGAGAATAAAAGAAAACCAGAGAGATCTCACCGATTACAAGGATGTAGGAGCGGTGAGATATAGATTGCACCGTAGATCTCCTCCATGAGCATAACCTCCATTCTACAAGCTTCTCTCTCTCTCTCTCTCTCTCTCTCTCCTCTCTCTCTCGCTCTCTCTCATTTGATATCCCTAAACCCTTGAGGAAACCCTCTTATGCTTTTTTCTTTCACCACATATTCTCTAAAAAAGCCTTAGAGATCACGGAACGAATCTGCGTAACCTCAATTGGCCGTACCGAGTCCACGACCGGTCGAGGGCTGGTGCACGACTAGTCGTGGAGTCGAGTCGTGGCACAACTCAAAGTCCAGCGACTGTGAACTATTTTTTCCGGTGGTGCTCGACCAGTTGTGAGAGGTCCTCGACCGGTCGTGGGTGGCGCTCGACCGGTCGTGGACTCAATACGACCAGTCGAGGTTACGCAGATTCATTCCGCGATTTTGTGCAGATTTCGTTTCGCAAGTCCTTTCGCAACTGGGATACGAAAAGGAGTTTCTTAAAACTATAAAAATGAGTCCCTAGGGCTTTTCTAGTGAGATGAGGCGTATGAAAAATCACAAGAGGGTTTCCTAAAGGGTTTAGGGATATCGAAGGTGAGAGAGAGAGAAAGAAAGAGAGAGAGGAAGCTTGTAGAATGGAGGTTATGCTCGTGGAGTGATTTACAATGCAATCTATATCTCAGCGCTCCTACGTCCTCGTAATCGGTGAGATCTCTCTGGTTTTTCTTTTTTCTTTCATTATTTATCCACTCATGTGTGAGTGAAGAATGTTGTAACGTTGTAATTCATAGTGGATTGTTGATGTGGACGAGGTCCCCTGGTTTTTACCTCTTTGAGGGTTTTCCACGTAAAAATCTCTTGTGTTGTGTGTGATTTATGCTTTGATTTATTTTTGCTTTATTATCCATAATTTTGGTTTGTTTCGGGAGGCTAGATCCTAAGGTTTTGTGCAAGGCCCTCAATAAAGTGGTATCAGAGCTAAGTTCATTGAACGGGTGGGATCGGTTTTTGAATTATGGAAGGTGGCTCATCAAAGATGATCAGCCTCAATGGTTCTAACTGGACCATATGGAAGGCTAACATGGAGGACTTGCTTTATCGCAAGGACCTATATTTTTCAATTTTAGGCATATCAGCAAAATCCAATGATATGCCTGATAATGATTGGAAGAAGATGGACCAAAGGCGGTTGAGTTTATTAGACAATGGTTGGATGATTTTGTGTTCCACCATATGTCTACGGAAACCTCAGCTACTAGCCTATGGCTGAAATTATAAGGGTTGTATGAGAAGAAGACAGCCGGTAATAAAAATTTTTTAATAAGGTGACTTGTGAATCTCAAGTTTAAGGATGGTGGTTCTGTGGCCAAGCACATAAATGAGGTCAGCAATATAGTGAACCAACTCTCCTCTATAAAGATAGTCCTGGATGATGAATTGCAGGCTTTGTTATTGCTTAGTTCATTGCCTAACAGTTGGGAGACATTGGTGGTGTCTCTAAACAACTCCGCGCCAGACGGAAAGATATCCATGGAACAGGTAACCAGTTGTCTCTTCAATGAGGAGACAAGGAGGAAGTCTCAGAGGTCTACTCAGCAAGAGGCCCTTGTGACACATGAACGGGGGAGAGGAAAGAACAGGAAGGGCGGGAAAGCCCGAGATGTTGAATGCTGGAATTGTGGCAAGAACGGCCACTATAAGCATGGATGTCATAAGGCTAAAAACGACAAGAAAGGAAAAGGAAAGAAAGATGAATCAGATTCCACTGCGATCGCCTCAGATGGCGACGTTGTAGTTATTCTTTCAGCAGATCACGATATATGTCTCACGGCTACGAGTCAGGACACCGACTGATTGATAGACTCGAGAGCTTCTTTTCATTCAACTTCACGCAGGGACTTCTTCACAAGCTACAAGTCAGGTGACTATGGGACCGTGAAGATGGAAAATTCTTACGTATCGAAAATCGTAGGATTCGGTGATATTTGTGTGAAGACCGATGTGGGCCGCACATTGGTTCTCAGGGATGTGAGGCATATCCCAACCTTCGTCTCAACTTGATGTCGACGGGAAGGTTGGACGATGATGGCTATGAAAGCCAGTTTGCTGGTGGGCGCTGGAAGCTCATCAAAGGTTCGTTAATCGTGGTCAGAGAAAAAAAGTGTTGCACCCTGTACAAGGCAAGTGTCAGTATGTGCAAGAGTGGGTTGAACGCAGCGGAAGATTCACCTATTGACATGTGGCACAGGCGTCTAGGCCACATGAGTGAAAAGGGGCTTCAAGTACTAGCAAAAAAGCGGCTCCTTCCAAACGTGACAGGTACACCTCTCAAAACTTGTCTTGATTGTTTATCAGGGAAATAACATAGAGTTTCATCCATTAAATCTACTTCTCATGTTAATAAAGTGCATGCATTAGATTTAGTTTATTCTGATGTTTGTGGTCCTATGAGGACAAAAACCTTGGGTAGGGTATTGTATTTTGTCACTTTTATAGATGATACATCTACGAGGGTTTGGGTTTATGCTTTGAAATCTAAGGACGGGGTCTTTGGTGTGTTTAAATTATTTCATGCTATGGTCGAGAGAGAGAGAGAGACAAGTAGATTATTGAAGTGCATCCGCACTGACAATGGTGATGAATACATTGGCGACTTTCATTAGTACTGCAAGTCCCTGGGTATAAACATGAACAGACGGTTCCCAAGACCCCCCAGCATAATGGTGTAGCTGAGCGAATGAATCGCACCATTGTTGAGAGAATCAGATGCATGTTGTCACATGCGAAATTGTCCAAGACGTTCTGGGGAGAAGCAATGCACACGGCGGTATATTTGATAAACAGGTCTCCATCAACCCCGTTGAATGAAGAAGTGCCTGAGAAGGTGTGGACTGGACATGATCCATCGTACAATCATCTTAGGGTGTTTGGATGCACGACATCTATTCACGTACTAAAGGACGAGAGGTCATGATCCATCGTACAAATATGAAGATCAGACAGTGTGTGTTCTTGGGGTACGGTGATGAAAAGTTCGGTTACAGATTGTGAGATTCGACCGAGAAGAAGCTCGTCAGGAGCAGAGACGTGGTTTTCTTTGAAGATCAGTGTATAGAAGACATTGGTAAGCCAAAGAAGAACCAGCCTAGTTCAGGTGAGCTAGAGGACATGGATCCGATTATTCCTCCCGTGGTGCTTGATGACGGGGGAGTACAGCAAGGTACATCAGACGAGGGAATTCCTTCAGAAGATGGACCGGGGGAGCAGCCCCCACTTGATCCACCTGTTGAGCCACAGGTGAGGAGGTCGTCTAGGGACAGACAGTCGTCCAAGAGGTACTCGTCGCATGAGTACATTATGCTGACTGATGGGGGAGAGCCAGAAGATTATTCTGAGGCCCTAGTCGACAAGCATAAAGGGGAGTGGTTGAAAGTTATGCAAGAGGAAATGGAATCCTTGCATAAGAACCACACTTATGACATGGTGAAACTGCCTAAGAGTAAAAAAGCTTTGAGCAAAAAGTGGGTGTTCAGAAAGAAGATTAAGCAGAAGAATTCACAGACGAGGTTCAAGGTTAGACTTGTAGTGAAAGGGTTCGGTCAAAGGAAAGGTATAGAGTTCGAAGAGATATTCTCACCAGTGGTGAAGATGACATCCATACGAGTGTTGCTTGGGTTGACGGCTAGCATAAATCTGGAGATAGAGCAATTAGATGTTAAAACTGCATTCCTCCATGGTGACCTGGAAGAAGAGATCTACATGCACCAACCAGAGGGGTTCGAAGTCAAGGGCAAAGAGCATATGGTGTGTAGGCTGAGAAAAGCTTGTATGGGCTGAAACAAGCTCCACGACAATGGTATAAGAAGTTCGACTCGTTTATGTTGAAGCATGGGTATGACAGAACGGAATCGGACCACTGTGTATTCACGGGCAAGTTCTCAGATGGTGATTTCTTAGTTCTGCTATTATACGTTGATGACATGCTCATCATGGGAAAAGACATCAAGAAGATCGACAGGCTGAAACAAGAGTTGGGCAAGTCCTTTGCGATGAAAGACTTGGGCCCGGCTAGACAGATCCTAAGAATGGAGATAACCCGTAACAGAAGCAACAGGAAGCTTTGGCTGTCACAAGGTATATTGAGAAAGTCCTAAAGCGATTTAATATGAATGCAGCGAAGCCGGTCAGTACTTCACTGGATGGTCACTTCAGATTGAGCGACAGGCAGTGTTCCAAGACGAAGGCAAAGGTGAAAGAGATGTAGAAGATACCCTACGTGTCAGCTGTAGGAAGTTTGATGTATGCTATGGTGTGTACACGCCTAGACATAACATATGCGGTTGGTGTTGTAAGCCGGTATCTTGTCAATCCTGGCAAAGAACATTGGACATCAGTTAAGTGGATATACGGTATCTAAGAGGCTCATTCAGGTTGAGCCTATGTTATGGTGACGAAAAACCTGTGTTAGAGGTCTACATAGAAGTAGATATGGCAGATGACATAAACTCCAGGAAGTCTACATCGGGGTTCATGTTCACGCTTGCAGGGAAAGCGATTTCTTGGCAGAGCAAGCTACAGAAGGTCGTAGCATTGTTAACGACAGAGGCTGAATATATTGCAGTCATAGAGGCATGTAAAGAGATGCTTTGGATGAAGAGGTTCCTACAGGAACTTAGCCTAAAGCAGGAAAAGCACGTGGTCTATTGCGATAGTCAAAGTGTTATACACTTGAACAAGAATCCAAATGAGCATTCCTAGTCGAAGCACATAGAGATTCGGTATCACTGGATCAAGGATACTTTAGAACAGAAGGTGTTATAGCTTGAGAAAGTCCACACGAACGATAAGGATCAGACATGATGATCAAGGCTTTGCTCAAGGGCAAGTTTGAGTTTGTAAAAACCAGGCTGGCTTGAAGAAGGTGGATCCCCTTTGGGACAAAAATGGAGAGATTTGATGGAATTTTTTGTCCCGTACTCGACCGATCGTGAGCTTCGCTCGACCGGTCGAGGGCTGGTGCACGACTAGTCGTGGAGTCGAGTCGTGGCACGACTTAAAGTCCAGCGACTGTGGACTATTTTTTCCGGGGGTGCTCGACCAGTCGTGGGTGGCGTTCGACGGTCGTGGACTCGGTATGACTAGTCGACGTTACGCAGATTCATTCCGCGATTTTGTGCGGATTTCGTTTCGCAAGTCCTTTCGCAATTGGGATGCGGAAAGGAGTTTCCTAAAACTATAAAAAGCGGTCCTTAAGGCTTTTCTAGTGAGATGAGGCGTATGAAAAATCACAAGAGGGTTTCCTAAAGGGTTTAGGGATATCGAAGGTGAGAGAGAGAAAGAAAGAGAGAGAGGAAGCTTGTAGAATGGAGGTTATGCTCGTGGAGGTGATTTACAGTGCAATCTATATCTCAGCGCTCCTACGTCCTCGTAATCGGTGAGATCTCTCTGGTTTTTCTTTTTTCTTTCATTATTTATCCACTCATGTGTGAGTGAAGAAGGTTGTAACGTTCTACTTTATAGTTTATTGTTGATCTGGACGAGGTCCCGTGGTTTTTACCTCTTTGAGAGTTTTCCACGTAAAAATCTCTTGTGTGGTGTGTGATTTATGTTTTGATTTATTTCATTGTTTTATTATCCACAATTTTGGTTTGTTTCGGGAGGCTAAATCTTAAGGTTTTGTGTGAGGCCCCAATAGTATTTTCTTGTTACTATTACGGCCGTCAATGGGCTCTGCGTGGGGTTGGCTTTGGCCGATCTTGAACCGTTTGGACGGAAGGCAAAACCAACTTTTGTTTTTTCTTTAGCTTTAAAGAACCGCAGGAGACAATAAATAAATAAACCCAGCAATACCGCATAAAGAAACCGCAGAACAAAGTCAGGCGTGTGTTGCTATTGAACGGAGATTGCATTCCCCCGCCTGTCTCGAGCTAGGAACGGGCAGGGGCTCTGAGTGGCCGCCGTGATGTATGGGTTTCATCTACACGGTCTATCCATTTCCGTACTATTTTAGGATTAAAGCTCCAAACTGAGGCAGATCCAAGACACAAGTGGACCCCACAATGGGAATTAAACTCTTACCGTTGGAAATTTCTTAGGGCCCACAGAAGTTTTGGATCGAGTTGATATTTGTTCCTTCCCTTCATCCAAACCTGTGACTTTATGAATAGGTTGGATGGCAAATAAACATCACGGTGGACCATAGGAAAGTTACGGTGAAATGGATAAAACCCAAACATCACGCTGGCCACTCAGAGACCCTGCCGTTCGTAGCTCGGACAAAGGAGGGAGTTAGGACGCAATACGCGTTCGTTGCTGTGCATTCAATGCGATGTGGTGGGCCAGGCCTAGACCCAGATAATTAACAATCTTAAATAGGCCTGGCCTTGGTCATTTACAGCCCCCCAATCACCATCTTTTTTCTTTTCTTTTTTGTTAGCTTGTTAGTACACCCACCGTCAGTTCACACATCACTGTTAGCCACCCCACTAGGGAATCGATACCAAGACCTCCGTGTTGAAACGAGGTATCTTTATCTCACCTTCCATTTATGTGGTACACTCATGCAAATTAAACAGCCGTCAGTGCCATAGCAAGATGATGGACGCGCTTTCCTGTGGTCCATCGCCTACAGGAGGAAGCTATGTGGGGTCCACTGCCAGAAATCCATTCTGTCCATGAGTTTTGCCAGATCACGTTATCACGAGCTCAATCATGAGGTAGATTCAAAACCCAAGTGGGGCACACCACAGGAAACGGTGGGGATTGAACGCTCACCGTTAAAAGCTTCTCAGCTAGGCAAAATCGATATTTTGAAGGGATTTATTTATTTATTATTTTCTCTTCTCATGTGCTTCCACAGAAATCGGATTGCCTACTGAGTTACTCAGTACGCTCTTATCGTACTGAGTAAACTCAGTTCGGCCCACCTTGAATGTATGTGGTCTATCCACGCTGCCAATCTTTTTTTCCATCTAATTTAAGAGGTTGAGCCCAAAATTGAATTGGATCATACCACCTGAAACGGTGGGGATATTGATTTCCACCGTTGACAGCTTGCTAGGCTTCACAGTGATGTTTATTTGTCATTCAACCTGTTGGTAAGATCATATAGACATGAATGAAAGGAAACCACAGATATAAGATTGATCCAAAACTTTTGTGGCCCCGAGAAATTTTCAACGGTAGGCATTCAATTCAACTGTTTCCTATGGTGTGGTCCATTTGAAAATTGTATATGCTTCATTTTTGGGATTAAGACTTAAAATTATCTTTTAAAATGGATGGACGGAGCGGATAAAATACATAAATCATAGTGGACCTCACAGAGTTTACTGAGTACGCTAAGCGTAGTGAGTCACGCCCTACGCAGTCCGCTTCTGCTACACGTTAACAATTTTGAGCCATGCACATGAGCCATCCTGGTTTGGAGTAAACAAATAATTCCCGGAGAGGTCATTTGATACACAACCGATTATGACCGTTTATACATGATGCAACAACGGCCACTCTACCTCTGGCATGCGTGTAACTCAATCCCAACTGTCCACGGCCCCACATCCATCGGATGACCCAAAAGATCAAACTGAACGGATGATGACAACCCAACCGCCCATTTTTGTGATCATTGAATGCGAATGCACCGCACCAGAGCACGAACCAACAGATGTCTATTAATTAGAGGTTGGGATTTCAATGAATGTGCTGCTCCCACAATGTACAATCTATTCCACAGTTTAAAAGAGTCAATAACCTTCACCTTGCCACAGCATCAATGTTTCTATTTCCTCTTTAAATTTTAAACGGTGCCTGCGGTTCACGGAAGCGGATTCCGTGCTGACCCCAACGCCACTTATTTACGTGGTGTCAGGAGGGCCCCACCATCCTGATGTATATGTTTTATACATGCCTGCCATCAGTTTTGCCAGCTCTTTTTACGCATAGCCAAAAATTAAAGCATACCAAATGCTCAAGTGAACCACACCATAGGAAACAGTGGAGATTGAACGCCTATTATTCAAAACTAATTGGTGCCCACAGAAGTTTTGAATCAAACTGATATTTATATATGACAAATAAACATATAAACATTAATGTGGGCCCTAGATAGGTTTCAACGGTGGATGTCATTATCCTATATGATGTGGCCCATTTGAGCTTTGGATATGCATTAATTTTGGGCTCCTCTTTAAAATGAGCTGGCAAAACGGATGGGGATGGACAGCGCGGATAAAACTCATACATTACGGTGGACCCCACAGTCTACGTGGTGTCGGGGTCACACGCAATGCACTTCGGCGGTTGGACGCGGATTGGTTGCTACCCCGCTTGGCCATAGCTAGGAACAGAATAAAAGAGCCCTGAAGGGCACCGTGATGTATGAGTTTTATGGACACTATCATATGAATGGTACGAGTCCAAAAATGAAGGAGAACTAAGGCTCAAGTCCACTGTAGGAAACAGTGGTGATAATGTTACCTACGGTTGAAACCTTCTTAGGGCCCACAGTAATGTTTAATTACCATCCAAACGGTAGATAAGGTGACGTGGACATCGATGATGAAGGGAAAACAAAAATATCAATTTGATCCACAACTTCCATGGCCCCCAAAAGTTTTCAATGGTAAGTTTTTAATCCTCACAATGTAATTTACTTGAGTTTTTGAACCACCTCATTTTTTAACTTGTCTCCTGAAATGATATGGCAAAATGGATAGACGGTACGGATAAAACCCATACATGACGGTGGGCACAACCTGTTACGAGCTTCTACAGGCGGGGAAGTACCCAATCCACATGCAGATTTTCCACGCTGAGCCATGCACATCCCATACATGCACGCCAGCACAGCTGTCAAAATCACGCTCCCTGTCACGGCCCACAAATCCAATTGGCATAGCGATCGTTAGCCTTCACTTCATTAGGTGGCAACCAACATCAACATATTTAAGATTAGTGATCTATATTCAACATTTACCGATTATATATATATATATATATATATATATATATATATATATATATATATATATATATATATATATATATAATATAATATAAAATTCAACATTTAAGATTAGTGAGATCCACTGTGATCAAGCTAAGAAAAAAAAAAAAAAAACATCGGGCTAATATATGATTAAGTGGGTATACCAATAAAACAATTGAGAGAGACGTCCACCATTGATTGTTATCAGGCTTAATTTGATGAGCATGTAAAATCCATTTCATCCATTAGACTCAACACCAAATGCTAGGCCTGATGCCTAAAATGCAGGGCCATACATGATTCAAGTGGGCCATGCCAAAGGAAAACAGTTTTGAAGGTTAGCTTTCCCACACAATAGTTTCGATTGTGTGATCTACTTGAACCTTAGATGGAGCGGATTTTCATGCTGTGGTATAACATGCGGTAACTTATCTAATGGCTAAGGCGGATTCTACGTAAACACTATGGTGGGGCATCCCAAGCCAGCAACTCATCTCCCTCTTTAATTAACTTTTCTATACGCATACGCATAATTTATTAACGTTAATTAGCATTTAATTCAGACAGCTAGTTGGACGGTCCAACCAGTTGTGTGTGAGCATTTTTTGTGTGTATGTGTCTCTCCACGCTGTCCTGCTGTCCTGCTTTGAAGGCTCGAGTGGACGACAAGATAAGAAGCAGCAGTGACAATGACACCCATAGTTGAAACCTTCCTAAGATCTACTGTGATATTTGTATGCCGTCCAACCTATTCATAAGGTAAAGAACTGGAATAGGGAGAACATAAATATAAGCTTGATTCAAAACTTTTGTGGCCCTGAAGAGGTTTTCAATGGTACACGTTTCATCCCCAGTGTTTAATGTGGTGTGGTCCACTTAAGCCTTGGACCTGACTCCTTTTTCGGCTGATGCCCCAAAATAATTTGTCAAAATAGATGAACGGCGTGGATAAAACTCATACATCAAGGTGGGCCTTAAAGAGCCCCTGCCAGGACCGTCCGTCTCTAACTAGACGTCGGTGTGGGTAGTAGTACCCAATCCGCGTCCAAATTATGTGCATGGTACTTATTAACTCAAGATAAATTAATTGGATTTTTCACTTTATAACTGAAAGTAATTTCTAAGTGCCTGCGTATCATGCATCACGCTGTGCCAGAGTATTAAAGTTTTTCCTTCCTCCCTCCTATTTCTTTTATTTACACTCCACATTAGGGCTGAAAGTCGGGCGGGTCGGGTCGGGTCAGGTCGGGTCGGGTTGGGTTGGTGCTCAACCCTAACCCAACCCAAGGTTCCTATACCTCAACCCTAACCCAACCCAACCCAATCTCGGGTTGGGAATTCTCAACCCAAGCCCAACCCAAGCGGGCTCGGTCGGGTATCTATATGCTAATATTTTAATTATTACATTATTTATTATATTTTAATATAGGACTTAATTTTTGTATCTATAATTTTATTAATTATATATGTGATTATTCATTATAAAGAGCTTCATTTTTTTCTTTAAAAAACAAGCTAAAATATAAGACAACTACTCCTTTAAAAGTCATGTAGCATAGCATGAAGTCTATTTGAAAGAGAGAAATCTGGCATATGTTGCTAGCTTGAGTCTTTGGAAATAACGTGGACAAATGAGACTCGACATCACTAGTGTGCCTTCGACACAAACGATCCACACTCAATTATAATTTATAAGTAACTTATATATTGATCAGGTTCGGGTTGGGTCGGGCAACCCGAGACCTCAACCCGAGCCCAACCCAAGTTTTATCGGGTTGGTGTTTGTATAGCCCAAGCTTAAGATCGGACCCGAAATCTTCTACCCAAGCCCAACCCAATGTCGGGTCGGTCACGGGTCGGTCGGGTTGAACCCGCCCAACTTTCAGCCCTACTCCACATACATGTGGGCCACAACTTTGACTGGTATAACACCTATATGTTGACAAACGTACACCAACAGCCTGAGGGAAATTTTAGTCCTCAGCATTCTTCTGTTCTATTCTTTTCTTCCTTTCTTTCCTTCTTCTTCTTTTTTTTTTCTATTTTTTAATCTTTTCTACTCACTCTCAAAAGAAGAGCCCGGAACGAAAGAACAGAGAGAGAGAGACATGAAAGGAAGCCCGAACCCTAAAAATTTCCTTGGATACCGATTTTGTCTCCTCTATTTCTCGAGAAAGCTATCCAAATTCCCCCCAATATTCACACTACTGTTTGCTATCATCGGTTCGAAACCAAAATGCATGGGCCACCCTTTTTGACATTAGGGCTCATCTGATGTCAGGGACAGACTCCCACGTCACTTCACCACCTCTTCCTAAATTGTCGTGATCAATCCTCATCCATCATACACATTGGCATGCTTGTGCCGTAATCAAGACCATCCAAATGGTTGACACCCAGTCGTGGACGGGGAGCACCGTATAACTCATATACCCACTATTGATAGCCCACCAATTCGAGGGTTAAGATTGTTCTACCAATGTGATCCTTCGGCCATGCTCCATCCAAAATAGCCCACCAATGTGGGACACAAGGTTTTGATCAAGCTGATTTTTTGCTTTTTCCTTCCATCGAGGTCACTTCATCAACAGGTTCGAGGCAAATAAACATTACAGTGGGCCTTAGGAAATTTTTAATGGACAGCGTTCAATCACCACTGTTGTGGTCCACCTGAGATTTGGATATGTTTCATTTTTGGAATAACATCCTAAAGGGAGCCGGCAAAACGGATGGACGGCGTGGATATACAATACATACATTAAGATGGTCTCCTAGTCAGGGCTGCACCGTGTTGAGTTAGACCGGGTCGTACCTAATCGACTTCCTTTTCCGGAGAGTTCGGTCAATTGATGAAAAGGCGGAGGCTTTCCCTGTCCTCCCAGAATCCCAATAAAGAATCAGGCCCCAAAGGAGCTATCCAATAAAGAGAACTGATCAGATACATTGGCTGTATCAGAAGTTTTGATACAGCCACTTCTTTCGGACCAGGATGATGTATGCGTTTTATCCACGCCGTTCATCCATTTTTGACGGATCATTTTACGATACAAGCTAAAAAGAGGCAGATCCAAGGTTAAAGTGAACCACACCAAGCTATTGTAATAATGATGTCCACCGTTGAAACTGTCATATGGCTCACCGTGATATTTTATTTGTTATTTGTTATCTAACATGTTCATAACGTTAAGTTTACGTAAGAAAACACAAATATCAGCTTAGATCAAAACTTCTGCGCTCCCAAGAAATTTTCGATGGTGGGGTTCCATCCCCACCGTGTGATCCACTTGAGCTTGCATGTCCCTCGTTTTTAAACTCATACCCGAAAATGATCCCGCAAAATCGATGGACAACACAAACATCGGCGAGCCCCTAGAGTCGAACCTGGCAGGGGCAAGACAGGGAGAGGTGAGATCCCGGCCTCACCCAAGATGGTGCGGCCCACCTTGAGGTATGTATTCTGTATCCACTCTCTCCATCCGTTTTTTCAGATCATTTTAGGGTATTATCCTGAGGAGCAGATCCAATTATCAGGTGGACCATACCATAAGAAACAGTAGTGATTAAACATCCTACCATTAAAAAATTCTCAGGGCACACCTTAACGTTTCCCTGGTATCTAATATGTTGATAAGGTAACATAAGCCTGGTTGAAGGGGAAAAAAAAAGAAGCAAATATCAGCTTGATCGAGATCCAGAACTTTTGTGGCTCATTAATGGTCAAGCACCGCACGTTCGTATGCTATGGTCCACCTAATAATTGAATCTGCTTCATTTTTTGAGATAATAAAGCAAATATGATCTGGAAAAATGGATAGACAGCGTGGATACAAAATGCATACATCAAGGTGGGCCCATGAAGTTCTTGTGCAAGGATTCTGGGTGGGGCCCACTGTGATGTTTGTTAAAAATCCAACCCGTCCATCCGTTTTTCGAGTTCATTTTAGGTGCTTAAATGATGAGGATCCAAAACTCAAGTGGGCCATGCGAGATGAAACAACGGGGAAAGGAATTCCTACCTTGGAATCTTTCCAGGATCCACTTTAATGTTTATATTCCATCCAAACCGTTTATAATGTCATTTTCACTGAGATGAAGCGAAAAAACCAAGAAATTAAACCGATACAAAACTTCTGTGGCCATATAAATGTTTCAACGGTGGTCACTAAATCCCCACTGTTTCCTCTCGTGTGGCCCACATGAGTTTTTGATCCTCCTCATTTTTTATCGCATGTCCGATAATGAACTCTAAAAACGGATGGACGGAGCGGCTTTCTCAAAAACATCCTAGTGGGCCCCACAGAATCTTGCGCAGGAACTTCCTGCCAAAGGCTTTCCGGGGTCTCACCTAATCCAATCCCGTTCCCATGCCATGGGTTTAGAATGTCCAACCCGTACAAAAGGTGGGCCGCACCATGATGATAAGACCGGGTAGGCACACGAATACACTTAGTCGCACGGCTGCCTGTCCACTGATTTTGATGCTGTGTTCCACTCGATGAGTGTATGCCTAGATTTTCAAATCAGTTTATCGTCAAAGGACGCGGAATGCGCACCACCCCAGGACACTCGCGAGCTCCGCACAGGCAGCGATCTGAGGGGGCCCAACGTGATGTATAGGTTTTATCCACACCGTCCATCCATTTTGGATTATCATTTTACTGTGTTTGTCTAAAAACAGGCAGATACAAGGCTCAAGTGGACCACACCAAAGGAAGAAGCGGTGTTAATGATATAAATAACAACTTCTACAGCTCCTAAGAAGTTTTTAATGGTCAGAATTTAATCTTGACTGTGTGATCCACTCGAGCCTTTGATCTGCCTCAATTTTAATATTATAACTAAAATGACATAGCAAAATGGATGGACGGTGTAGATAAAACCCATACATCACGATGGGGCCCCTCGGAGCCCTACCCGTCCCGACTGACGGGGTAATCCGCGTCCATCAACAAGGGTAACCTTTTGCACCGATCGGATATTCCTACTCGTGTGACACGTCGGCAGGAAATAAATGGACGCGGATTGCGTCCTACCCCGGCCCGTCTCCAGCTGGGAACCGGCAGCAGATTTGAGTGGCCACCGTGATGTATGGGTATTATCCACACTGTCCGTCCAACTTTTTCCTATCATTTTAGGGGATAAGCCCAAAAATAAGGTAGATCCAAGGTTCAAGTGGACCACACCACAGGAAGCAGTGGTGATAATGATTCTCACCGTTGAAACTTTTCTGGGGCCCACCTTGATGTTTATTTGCCATCCAACATATTAATAAAGTTATATAGAACTGCCATCCAACTTATTAATAAAGTTATATAGATCTGGATGAAGAGAAAACACAATATCAGCTCCATCCAAAACTTCCCTGGCCCCTATGACTTTATTAATAGGCCTATGAAGTTTTCAACGGTAAGAGTTTAATCCCCATGAAGTTTTCAACGGTAAGAGTTTAACCGTGGCCCCCTATGAAGTTTTCAACGGTAGGAGTTTAATCCCCATTGTGCAGTCCACATAAGCCTTGGATCTACCTCATTTTTGGGCTTATACCCTGAAATGAAACGTAAAAAATGAAAGGACGGTGTGGATAAGAACCATACATCACGGTGGCCACTCAAAGCTGCTACCCCTTCCCAGCTGGAGACGGGCGGGGGTAGGACGCAATCCGCGTCCGAAGTAAATAGTTCTATCAAGGAAACCAAGAATCACGAGAAAACTCTCATCGACAAGAGCTCCCGAAGGGAGATGACTTAGAAGGGCCACACCACACGGAATGATGGGGAGTTAGATGCCAACCATAGGTGTCTGGGGTTACCATGGTGTGCATCTTTCATCAACCTCGTTCATCAGGTGTAACTCAAGAGGTGAAGTTAAGATGGAAAAATCGGCCTAAAAAGAATGAGGTGGGCCACACCGTGTAAACTTAGCTATTACGGGAGCAATTTTACATTGACTCTATTGGTGTGGGCCATATGTACCCCACAGACGTGGGCTCGGGTGTTTTACGCAGCGCGTCAAACAGGAGTACTGACCGAAGACCACTTCCCGAAGCCAGCATGTAAAGGACCAAAATAACCTCACCCCCGGGGTCTGTTTTTGTCCTTTCGGCCGATTACATTAAAACGGGAGCTCCGCTAAGCGTACACGCGTGTGCACTAAAGCTTATGTACACGCCACATATGTAACAGCAATGGCACATTGGTGTGATATCCAATCCGTCCATCAGGTTGGTTCCAGCTTCTATTTTTTCTTACCTAAAAATAAAACTGATCCCTTCAATGTGTGGATCCCAACATTGGAAACAGGTGGATGGGTTAGCCAAGCTTTACTGAGCAATACATTTATTTTGCAAGCTGTGGCTAAGCTCACCAGTAGTTTTTTTTTTATTTTTTATTTTTAACACACTCACGCCATAGTGGACTTTCACCAACTCCGGAGAGTCTACCACCCGAGCAAGAGCAAGGACTTTCACCGCCTATGGCTAGCTCACCAGTTGATCAACGTTATTCTTGGGCTAGGGTATCAGTATAGTCGTGGATAGGATCTCCGACCTATGCTAATGGGTGGATAGGATCTCCGACCTATCGTGCCATGCTGGCACATGCGTGGAGAGTAGATGAACTTTATTGAACACGCGTGTGAGACTAGCAAAACTCCATCTATCAAACCCAAATGGGAGTTTCAGGCCATTTCCGAAAAGAAGGCTGCTTCTGTCCCCCAAAACCTCAGTTTAAAAAAGAAGAAATAGATAAATAGATAGACGGACTCTTTTTCCCTCCTCTACTCTCAGCTTAAATTGTAAAGAAGAAAAAAAGGGAAAATCAAAGCTGTGTTCCTCACAACCCTTTACACTCTCAGAAATGGATCTTTACAAAACTGCCTTCTTCTGTTTGATGATGCTAGCGGACTTGAGAAGGTTACTAGCAAGCGAGGAAGAATGGAAGACTGCTACTGCCACATACTCCAAAGATACAAATGGGTCTATCATCATTGGTATGAAACAAACAAGAAAATGCTTCTTTTTCTTTCTTTCTTTATTTTATTTTTTATTTTATTTTTTGTTGGATTACATTCAAGTGTCAGCCAAACAGTTTGAGTTTCTTTGCTGATATTTGGGTTCTAATGTTCTATGAGCACAAAAGCAATCAAACAAATGCAGTTTTCCAAATTACATTTTGTATCTGTATTTGCAAAACCGGACCCATGTTTCAGTTCTGTGAAACTGATATTTTCTTTTTTCTTTTTCTTTTCTAATTATTATAGGAGGTGCCTGTGGATATGGAGATCTTCACAAGAAGAGCTATGGAAAATACAGTGCTGGGTTAAGTACTGGGTTGTTTAACAGAGGGAGTACCTGCGGCGGCTGCTTTGAGCTGAGATGCGTCGACCATATACTCTGGTGTCTGCAAGGGAGCCCTTCTGTTATTGTCACCGCGACAGATTTCTGCCCTCCAAATTACGGGCTCCCCAGCGATTATGGTGGCTGGTGCAACTACCCCAGAGAGCACTTTGAGATGTCCGAGTCAGCTTTCATGGAAATCGCAGAGAAAAAAGCTGATATTGTGCCGGTTCAATACAGGAGGTGAGTATCATAACCACTTGGCAAGGCATAAATACTTGTTTTTTATGTTCTTGTATGTGTCTGTGTGATGGTGTCGTTGCAAATGGATCCCTGGCTTTGGGGAAAAGATCCATCACTCCGGTGCAGAACTTATGTTCCTCCTTGGAACAATGTAAATCTTTAAAAAGGCTCGGGCAGAGAGTTTGTAGAGTACCCTTTCAGATTTTCATCTTGTACAAGTGTGACGCATGGTTCATCAATCCAAACTGATCTGAACCGTTGATATTTTGGGCCCTGATTTGGTTGGCGATGAACTAAAACCACTCAAGACTAGAAGAAACCTATCAATAGGTGGAGAAATATGGTTTAGAAACAAAACAATCCTAAAAGAGGTACCATACAATGCTTGGGTGGAGTGTAAAGTTTGTAAATTTAGGTTTTCAGTTTGTATGAATGAGGCCCATGGTTCAGTAATATAAACTGATCCAAACCACTGATACCATGGGCCCCAATTTGGTTGGCCGTGCACTAAAAATGGATAAATCCTATCCATAGGCAGCTAAAGACTGCGAAAGAAAATATCATTTTGCAGTTTGCGTTTGACCAATGAGTAGGCTAAATATTCTATGGCAAGGTTCTTCAAATCTGATGGTGTTTTGGTGGATTGGTCATCCATATTGAGGCCCATAATATCAAAGGTTTGGATCATGGAACCATGGGCCCCACCTGTATAAACCGAAAACCCAAATGGCTCTGTACAGACCGAAACTTTTCTCCCGAGCATTGTACAAGTCCTTATCCTCAACCCTTTCAACCAGAGTTGGTAGCAATGGATTATTTTCTGCCCATGCTGTTTTGATGTTCTATAACTGCCTAACTGGAGTATAAGCTTTCGTTAACTCAAAAAATTTGCAAAATTAATTTTCGCCTTAAGCTGCATAGACATCTAGCAGTATTTTGACTGTTACCATTTTCACGTAAGGAGTTCTCATCTTGTCTTTCTACATATTATGAGAAACAGAGCATGATTTATATAGTTTTGTGCAGAGTTAACTGTGAGAGAAATGGAGGGATGAGATTCACAGTAGGTGGGAGTTTTTACTTTTATCAAGTTCTAATCACCAATGTGGGTTCAGACGGCGAAGTGGTTGCAGTTAAAGTGAAGGGATCAAAAACAGGATGGATACCCATGGGAAGAAACTGGGGACAGAATTGGCAGTGTGATATAGACCTCATCGGCCAGCCACTGTCTTTCGAGGTTACTGTCAGCAGTGGAAGAATGGTGGCATCCTACAATGTAGCTCCAGGAAATTGGCAGTTTGGTCAGACGTTCGAAGGAAAACAGTTCTAGAAGAAACAAAGAGAGGCTGAGAAGTTCAATACCCAAATGGGGAGATTAGGTGTAATTTGATAGATGAGAGGAGATGAAGGCTGCAGAGTTCATTGCTTCAATTCCCAATCATGAGTTTGGGATCTAGAAATTTACGGATTCATTTACTGATGAGCACTTCAAAAGCAGGACTAGTAAAGTTTTGAGGACTCGAACAAAGTTCATTAGTCAAAAAGTAAGTGTGACGGGCAAATTATTATTAATGGAAAATGAAAGCAAAAGACGCCAAGCATATATGGTCCCACTGGGTATCTTTTTCAAATGAGCAGATGAGAATGTACATACGTTGATGGAAAGTGTGTGCGCCTTAGCAGAAGCTTTTATTCTGCTATGCCCCCCCATTTTAATCTTCTTTCTTGCCATCTATGATTCTTGACAACCTTTCGGAGATTATCTATATGAACCATCATTACTTCTATAAAAGAAGTTACTTAAAGAGTTATGGTGGGCCTGACGAGAAAACAAAGTTAGAACACATGCACCTTCAGCATTAGATAAACATGATGCTCCCTTTAAAGCTTGAATACCGGCACTCATGCCTGCATATCATTCTTTTTATATCTGTGTGCAGTTAACTTATAAAATAAAATATTGTAATATCATGTAAGCATCAGTACATAGATGTATATAAAATGAGGTATATTAGAAAATATAATAAAATAAAACCAGAGAAAAAGGAAAAGACTGGCTGGGTATTATTGTTCTGTTGCCTCATCACCAATGTCCAGACGTGCCTAAGACACATTGCCAAGGAGATGATTTTTTTATATATATAAGGGAAAGCTCATGTGCAGCCAGGGCACATTGATGCTCTTAATGTGCCACCACATGACACAGGATGGTCAAATCATCAATCTGGACCCCATGTCATTTGCCCCGCTTCTCATGGGCAATCATGAATAACCCATTTTGATAGGAGGATTTTAACCTTCCAGATGTTGGCCTCTCTTTTTCACGACCATTGATTCCCAAGCCCCAGCTGGGATGGTTATGGCCATCTGATCAAACTGGTTCCTTGCAGACATGTGGTCCGACCTACATGGACTCTATGAAATGAACTATTCACATTGATTATTGGACCTTATTTGATGCGAACCGTCCATTTTCTGTCATTGATTAGATGGAAATTTTCCTCCGACAAGTGTGAATTTTTCATGGTGGCCAATGAAAAGTAGAATGAATCCAATGACCAATCCAAGTAGATGATTGACCATCCATGAGTCTAAAAGTGCCCCACATATCCCTTTTTAGAACTAAGCCAAGCCCTTTTTAAACCACCTGCAACATAAGATGCAATCCTCAGCAGTTCCTGCACATGAGAAAACATCTTGAAATGAATGAAGGAATAAAGAATTTGCATGATTCAAACAACAAATGAAATGCAATGTCAGCTGATGAATTTCATTTAATAGACTGCTCGATCTGGAAAGAAGATAATGAGTAAAGGTTAAATAAACGGAGCTTTCCTAAGGTCACGTGCACCTCTAGACGTGGCAACACATGCAGACCTGGCACATGAATAAGTAGGGCCATCAAGAGGGCTGGCTAGGGATTGGCTTCAGCCCAAATTTTGAACTGTTCGAGCCAGGTCTGTCAACCTGGACTTATTCAGAATTTCCATTTTGCTTGGCCACCCAGCCCATTGACAGCCCTGAGAATAAGACATCCAAGATATGCATCATGTCCAGCCAAATGTAGATGATCTGGACTGTCAATCAGGCTGATCAACTGATGATGAGGGAGACATCTGCAAAAACAATTAACTGAGGGAGGCCTAAAAAAAATATTGCAGGTCCACATCTAACACACATGTATGTCCTGCCTGATAAGTGCACTAGCCTGGCAGGTCATCACAGAGTTGAATACATCCAATTGCACAACCTCGGATATCCCAGGTACGTATGTGGCCCCACGCAAAGGTGCATGAGGGAGGTAGGTGCATCCAGGCTTAGCAAAACTCATGAAATAGATGGAAAATCAACAGGTACAATATATACTTCCAAGAGGTAATTACAGTTTTGATACAATGGGCTCCACAGCAATCAGATGGAGTGGAGTCTGCCGATCATTGCTACCAACACCTATAGTATAAGAAACCGAACTAGTATTTGAAATGATTCATTCATTCAATTGATACCACTAAAAATAAATTTATACCTCTAGACTGATCATTGAACAGACCATGAGAACCATCCAAGTGAATTTGTCAAGTATTACTTTTTTGTACTGTCAGTGAGTCAATGAGTTGATGTTGTCTCTTCCTTCTCCTCTAGAAACTCCATAGAACCACCAAAATATTTCTCAGCTTCTTGCCTGACAATAGCCGATAGGCCCACTTCGCCCATTGATTCAAAGCCATTTATCAAGATTCTAAAGGTTATCTCATCTGGTTCACAATCGACCTCTTTCATCAACAGAAAACACTCCATTGCGGTTTGGGAAATCCTGAACTCCAACAAAGTTCTCAAAACAGCATTAAACCCTTCAATATCAGCATCCACAATCTCCATCTTCATATACAAAAGAAGCAGTTCAACCTTTTCAAATAGCCCATTGCTTGCCAGCACTGCGATCATATCTGCGTAGACAGATGCCTGAGGCTTATACCAGTATTCCTTTCTGATGCCTTCAAAGACCTAAATTAGAAAACCGCATAATGAGAACAGATTTCAGTTCCTTTGTGCTTAACTAAAGGTGATGTTTCAGTTATCTTATATTGGGAAATGCTAACGTCATTGGACATTAGCAATGTCCCCAAATCTTTCAAATGACATGTGGGAGGCCCAATCATCAATTTAGACTGTCCATTCAATAGTACCATTGGAAGCAAGCATTGGTCCAAGAATCCAGCCAATTGAATGGTCCTAGCCCTTTGAATGGGACCAATTTGTTACAACTTACACCCGTCTGTTTTTTTTTACGAGCCATAGATTGCCTGATTAGAATCATCAAACCAAAGTGCTACTTTGGATAAGCAATACAAAGTGGGATCTATCAAACAGATGTTTCAAGATGATGATTGGACCTACTTTGACTCCCCTCTTGATCTTGACTGCCCATATCCCATGCTACTGATTGGATGTTTAAGATCACTGATTTATGCATGCCCTGCTCTACATGGTTCAAATCAACAATTTGTCGCCCTACATGTCATTTAAGAATCTCGGGGACGATAGCATTTCCCATATTCTTATTTATGAATGGGATATTTTAAACGAATGACCATAAAATCTTAGGATTTTTACCACAAATTTCCTGAGGAATCTATATTTTACCAAATAATGCCTCCACCACTAGAAATTACTTGAGGGTGCTTTCGGGGGATGAAATTACAAAAATTCCCTCCTTTAATTTTTTTTTTCCTTTAAGAATTAAGGAAGCTCAAGACTTGTGGAGCCCATGTGGTATATGTATAACATCCAACCCGTTAAACATATGTACCACACCATGGTCATAACACGGAAAAAAAAAAAAAAACATCAGGTCAATCAGATCATCAGAGGGGCTACACTTGAAGTGGGATATTTTGAATGGTGTACATTATTTTTTTATGGATTGGGCCACCTTATGATTGGATCCGCCATACTTTTGGTTCATCTAATAATAACGCTGGTGTGCATCTGTTGAACAGGTTGGATGTGAGGCATATACCACGTGGGCCCCACAACTTTCGATTTCCACTTTGTTGCAAAGAAAAAGTAATGGAGGGATCTCTCTGGAAAAAGGAAAAAGGAAAAACGAAAAAAAAAAAAAAAAAAAAAGGCAATGAAGAGCATTAATGTAATTTCTCCTCTTTAAAAGCGCTGCATTGGAATATCGGTAACTGGAGGCACTATTTAGTAAAATCCAATTCCTTGAGGAATTTTGCGGTAACAATCCTTAAGTCTTTAATTGAAACGGATATATATATATATATATATATATATATATATCAGCAATTAATCAGAATATCGTGATAAATGAGGATAGAATTAAGCCATCAAATGTGCCTATGAGAAAAGATGTCACCAAGAAAAACAGCCCTGAGAAAACTACACCATAATCTCACTTTTCATCTTGTTTAAGTTTGCAAAAACAAGAAGGATTTACAGCATTGCATTCCCTTTCATTTCCAGTTCCACCATGGTAAGCACGAATCCCCTCCAACACGGCATGAAAAATCCAACATATAGATAAAACCAGAAGATACAGAACCAAAACAACTCCAAATGTCAAGGTGAACCTACTTCAGTTTCTAACAGAATTCATCAGATGAACCTCATGTTTCTAAAAGCATCATGGATGGAGAGTGACTCATCTGAGTTGACTCAGACTCAGTCGGACCTGATCTGATTTGACACACGACTCACCCCCGACTTGGCAGAGTCAGGCCAATTATTGCTGACATGGGTGAATCGTGATTGGACTTGAAACTGGATAAGTCAGCCCAAGTCTCTGAGTCAATTGCAGTCTGTACATAATCGCACAAGGGACCCACCCTTCAAAAAGGGGAACATTCAGCCAGTGAGGCCCTCCATGGCAACATGGATGCTGAATGAAAGATTAAACTCAACATTCAAAACATGGAACTGTATCATGGCATACCGGGAATGTATCATGATAAGTTCATTGGCAAGAGGATACAAATTTCCATACTGCAATATGAACATGCATGGAAAAGTAACAATCATACCAGTTTGTACTGTCAGTGCATTCCAGTGTAGTGTAAACCTATATTATGGTTTCAATGGAGTTCAATATCTCACCAAGGTTGATAATGTCCAAACTCCTAAGGCATCAAATAGTATTTGGGAATGCATTGGGATAAATTTACATAGAGAGTCAACACATTCAAACCATATTTTAAACCTTGCAGTGTTTGACGTGCTGTTCTAAACATCAGTCCCTCCCCTGCAGGTCTCGAGTTCAAACCTCACCCGTGAATTTTCATAGAGACGCCCATTTTAGGCAAGTGACTCGGTTCGAGAATCAAGTCGAG
Source organism: Magnolia officinalis (assembly GCA_021015155.1). Taxonomy (NCBI): domain Eukaryota; kingdom Viridiplantae; phylum Streptophyta; class Magnoliopsida; order Magnoliales; family Magnoliaceae; genus Magnolia; species Magnolia officinalis. Next base: position 118,779,484 of record JAJHSJ010000002.1, on the reverse strand, counting down.
TGACTGAGTCATCGAGCTGACTCGACAAGTCACACCAAATCTAGACCGAGTCATACTCACGAGCTACGTAATGACCTGGCGAGTCGAGTTTTCTCGGTCAAGTTCCGAGTCGACTCATCGAGTTTTAGAACTAGAGTTAAATCCACAGAGCCATCACATCCGTTCGAATTCGTGATGGTCCACCAGATCAACAGGACGGTGGGCCTCACAAATGGTGGAGGGCTGAGAAAGATTAAAGGAATACGGATGAATTGAAGGAAAGGGAAGAACCTGTAGGGCCAAATGCCCTTCCTTCTGCCTCTGAAGTTCTCGTAGAACGGCAATGATATCCGGCTTTATCAAGCGCCTGACCTTCGATTCGAAAACCTGATTCAACGACTGAGGATTTTCCTTGGCTCGCTTCAGAGCCTGGACGGTTTGGATCGCCTCGATGCTGATTCTCCCCCTCTGCAAGGGTTTTCGGTTCTTGCTCCTGTCTCTCATGGTGAGAATTCCCCTCTTGAATCGCTGCTGCTGCGATTTCTGGGGAATTCCGATCTGGCAGAGTTCTGGAATCTCACCAACGCCATGGAAATCTATGTTTTTGGATTGGGGTTTCGTTGACAGCAAGTAAAGATAAGGAACGCGGATTGGAGACGAATGCATTGGGCTTCCACCGCGCGCGCTCTCTCTTTCCCGGCCTGTTTGGATAAAACCCTGTAAATATTTTTTTTGATGGTGAGAGTTCAATCGCCACTGTTTCATGTGGTGTGGTCCACCTGAGATTTGTATCTACTTAAATTTTGGGACCATGTCCTAAAATGGGCTGGAAAAACGGACGGATGGCGTTGATATATAAGGGTGGGCCCCACGGTAATGTTAACACCCACTAAAAGGGGTTACCCGGCTAACTGGCTAATCCGCTCCCCCTCTTTCTCCCCTCTCTCTTTCTCCAACGGGGGTTCGCTACTGACACTGCCAGTAGCAACTCGCTACTGAACGGTGCTGGGGCCACCATGCGTATGTGTTCTATTCATGCCGGCTGTACAAGAACCGAGTTAGCTCGGTTAGCTCGCTCATTCGACTCGGTTCGAAACTGAATTCGAGCCGAGTCAAGCTGATTTTGATATTTTTGATATTAATATTGCTCAACAAGTGTTTGATGAAATGACTCAACAAAGTGTTGGCTGATGGCAAGGAAGGAATGGATATGAAACAAATACCCTTCTATCTTGAATTTTATCTTGCCAACTTAATGCTCAATAAAATACTTGAAAACCAATGCTACTGTTTTACATTCCATGAAAAATTGAAGGTGCATTCCGTGTTTTTGAAAAAATGTCGCAGAGGCTCAATCTTGGCTCGCACTCGTCTCGCACAGGCTCAAGTTGCTGACTGAACCGAGCCGACCTCACCAGTCCTTGAGCCGAGCTGTGTTCGAGCTGGGTCAGCTAGTGGCCGAGTCAAGTTGTGCCAAGCTCGACTCAGTTCAACTCATGTACACCTCCATTAATTCATTTTGCCAGCTCACTTCAGGTTGTGAACCGAAAAATGGGACAGATCGACACTACAACAGTGGTGATTTGAATGCTCACTATTAAAAACTTCCTGCGGTCGCTTTTGGATCAAGTCGATATTTGTGTGTTACCATCATTCATGTCTTAGTGACCTAATCAAAGGTTGGATGTCAAATGGGTCTTAGAAAGTTTTTAATAGTGGCATTCAATTACCACTGTTTACCGTTGAGAAGTGGAACTACTTCATTTTTTGGGTCATGCCTTAAAATAATGTTCTAAAGTGAATGGACGGCATGGATAAAACAAATGCATCATCATGGGCCCACAGCACTGTCCAGTAGCCACATCGCTGCTGGCAGTATCAGCACGCAATCGCGTCCCTCTCTCTCATCTCTTCATGTGATGGACAGTCCATATCAAAGGGGACTCGGATTGGCTGCGACGCGACTGGAGGAAGTTCCTGCAGCCGGAAGCTAGGTGGGCCGCCGTGATGTTTGTGAGGGGAGCGGATTACGTGCGGCCCCGGCCTCACCCAAGACGATGCAGCTCTCATCGTGGGGCCACCTTGATTTATGTATTCTATATCCAAACCGACCATCCGTTTTGCAAGATCATTTCATAGCACGAACAGAAAACTTAACCAGATCCAATTCTCAGGTGGACCATACCATAGGAAACTGTGGCAATTGATAATTAATGGACCACAAAAGTTTTAGATCAAGCTGATATTTGTTTTTTGAATCCCTCAATCCAGGTTCATGTGACCTTATCAACAGGTTGTATGGCAAATAAACACTATTTGAGTTTCTAGCACCACACGTTCCCTATTCTCGATTTTGTGCCCAAATCCCAATCTCCGAAGGATCGGTAGAAATCCCAATAACAACGTAATCCTTGAAAAAAAAATTTAGAGAAAACTGTTTGTGTTTTTTTTTTTCGTAAAATTTTGGTGAATTTCTCAAAATTTTTTGGAAAGGGTCCGACATAAGTGCCATATGTCGCCGATATATAGACCAATACTGGATAATTTTCCAATTATGGTCCACTTTCATATCGCAGCACCGTGCAATATTAATAGTATTAATATCAGACGATACTATTAATATCAAAATCACTGATTACACTAGATGGGTGGTCCTAATATATAAACGAACCTGCCTCATGTTATAGCAGATAGATGGTTTTTTTGATGTTCCGGTTCCCCACACCCAATCCAAAAAAAACCACCGCCATTTTCCATCACAATGACCCACCCATTAAAGGTCCACTAGGACCCCATCCTCCAAAGGGGTGTTTGAGGCATAAAACCAAATAAAACCAAACCAGGGTTTTTTAATGTGCATTTGGATGCACATTGCAAAGCCTCCTTTTGACCATCCCACTTGAAAAAGATCGGTACTAAGACACTAACTCGACCAAAATCAACCGTATTGGTTTTGTTGAACCGGCTGAAAAATGCAAGTTACAGTAACCTCCTTTTGTGCAATTGTGTTTGAGGGGGCCCTTGTTTGGACGCACCTTCCAAAGGGACCTTCCAAAGGGGTGTTTGAGGCATAACTCCTTTTTTAGCCAAGCCAGGGTTTTTTTTTTTTTTAATCTGCGTTTGGATGCACTTTGTAAAACCCAGTCGACATAAGAGGCACTAAAATGCCAGTTGACAAAAACCAATCAGATTCGAGTCAACAATATTATTAAAAAAAAAAAAAAAAAAAAAAAAAAAAAAACAAGCTTGAAACCCCCTTTTGAGAAGTGCATCCAAAAGGGCATGGTGTTTCCTGCGAAAGGGTTTCCCAAGATTTTCAGTCGACTTCACTTAAATGACCAATACGATTGGTTTTTGGCTTTTTTAGGGGGCTTTTGGATCACAAGTTACTTAAGACAAGCTACTTATGCTACAAGTAGCTTATCTTGGTTTCTCCTTATTAAGTAGTTAAGTATGTTGTTTACCAATAACACACTTATCAACTAAAAAGTAGAAAGGCATGTTTGGTTTCCAACAATACAAGTATTTATCCCTCCGTATGCTTAGTCCCCCTTCCACCGTCCATCATGTTGGGCCAACCTTTGATGTGGACTGTTCATTGTGTGGGTCAACCTTTACCCCAGAACATTAGTTTTGGGTGAGGTAAAGCTTATCAAAGTTAAATACATGGGAGTGTTGCTGTGGTGGTGGGGGGTAAGAAAAAAAGAGTGTTTAGGAAAATTTAGATAGGTACTAATGACTAAGCTCTTGCCCTTTCAAAAAGAGAAACTTAGGCAAGATGGTTGTTGCATGTATCTAAGAAATTATACATGTGGAAGAATACTAATTTTCAAATGATATCCACATTGTTCATAAATATTCATTTTTTATTTGAAAATTATTTATAATTTAATCCAAAACAATTTTCGCATTGAAACCATAAATGTTCGTATTTTCTATTTACATTGAAATCATTCAATTATTCTATCCAGTAATAGAATAAAAAATGACAAACTTTTCTTTTTTCCTTCAATGAAAAATGAGCAATTATAATTCTATAGGGTTAGATAAAAATTTAATTGACCATTTGGTAGAATAGTGATATATTTAAAAAAATGAACTGAAATAAAATTAAAATGAACTGAAATAAAATTATTCACGTGGAAGATAATGAAGTGAAATAGAAACTCGTAAATCATGGGTTTAGATTCAGATGGATTTTAAATAAATAAAAAATATATGGCTGATTGGTGGATATTACTTGATGGCCAACCTGTAAACAGTCAAATTGTCCAAGTTCAACAAATAAATACTTATTAATTGGAGATTAAAAAACATCAAATCAATCTGAAATTGAAAACTAACTTGTGCCACAAGTACAAGTCGATGGTCTAATTAAGCTAACGTCTGCCACAAGTACAATTTCAAAAGAGCCTGAATATCAACCCTCACACTTTGCCAGAAACGGACCAACTCCCTCCAACAACATTGTAAACCACCACTCTCTCAACGTTCATTTCTCATGCCATACATACCTGATTATTGCCAGAGATACTTCTCAAAGCTTTATGGAGAAATGATTGCAGCTTCTTTATAGAGAAGAAGGTTGGAAAAAGAAAAGGAAAATGGCAGATTGGTTGGACTTCCAAAAACTGGCCACAAGGACAAAAACGTCCTCAGTAACTTCCATCTGGATCAACAAAGGAAAAGACCAACAGAAGAGGAGAAAACCAGCAATGATATTGATTGGTACAATGGTATAGAACATCAACATACAGCTAAATAATACAACTAAACAAACACCCTCTGATCTAAAGCAGCTAGAGTGAAGCCTAAGTTGTTTTTTCCCCTGAACTCACACTACACCAGAAGAAAAGCAGCACTCGACCATGTCAAGTGCACTTTCCAGTCAGCACATCAAGATGGAAGATCACTAGAGACCTTCTCCCACACATGCACACAAGTTTTACATTAAGTTAAAAGCTTGAGAATACAGGTGGGCCCCAGACGACATTTGTCGAGCTCCATCAGACTCCAGGAGTTACATGGTGTCAGGGAGGTGGAGCGGTAACAGAGAGCTTATCTATTTCCACGGCATGTTGGCCATCATGCCTTGAGGGTTGCTGTTATTGCAGGTACCTGTGCTCTGGTTGAGAGGGCTCCCAGGCCCACCAGATGACTCACTTAGAGTTCCCCGTGAGGGTGGGCTACCAGTCCCTGCTACCTCACCCCCTTGCTTTGGTGGGGCAGAAGGATCCAAAGGGTTCTTCGGTTTCGACTCTTTCCTCCCATCTGCGATGAAACTGCCCACAACTACCTGTGAGAGATTACTGCAGATATCAATGTCTCACACATGTTCTGAGCAAATCACAGCTATAGATACCCAATACATGGATCGCCATTGTTCAATGGTGAAAAGAGGAACTGTAAGACATACATGACAATTCACCGCATGTGTGCAAGATCCAAGATGCCCATCAAGTACACGCCCAGGCCAAAAATCAGGTCAGTGTGGGTCATAGGTGAAACATGTAAATTGAATGTGAACTGCTGGCAAACTTTCACTATTAACCAGCCACTTTTTCTTAGTGTGCCACCATCCCAATGAGTGAACTGGTCTATTTTTTGGCCCGGGGCACACAGGATGAGGCCCACAAGATGAACAGCTAGGATGTTTAGGTTGCAGATAGTTGGGCTGAGATCTACACGTGCACAGGCATACCAAAACTCAAAAGAAGAGACTAAGGATAATGACTATGATGGTTGAATAAGAAAGAACCTACGACTCCAAATAGTCCTAATCAGGCATCAACTAGATCCTAACCTAAAGGGGCATTGAGCAGAATGTTTGATATCATTTGAAACCAGGTAAGACTGTCAGACAAGGAAAATACTTTAAAAACACACATTTCCTTGGTTCATGCACTGAAAGAGGTTATTCCGACTCCTTTTTCTACAGCAATAACAGTTAGCTAAGGGCTAGACTTCCTTCTGTATTCTTCGTAAGTAGAAGTCAATAGTTTACTGACAGGGTTGCTTTTAGTTTGTCTTTGTCAGAAAAGGTCCACATGTAAATCAAAGAAATAACTGATATTATATAAATGCATATGGGTACTACTGACTAAAACAGAAATGTAAACTATAAAATAGAAACAAAGTGCATTTTCCTTTGGAAAAATGTGTGCTGAAGCTAAACAAAGTGTTTTCATTACCCAACTGCTTAAACCTTGTTTGAACTTTTTCCCCATTCTGTTTAGAAGAACAAAGGATAAACCTAAAATACCAAAAGGTGAATAAAGCATATTCTTTTAATTAAAATCATGTTTTTATTTTTAAATTGTTTGAACCTAGTTTCTCTATGGAGCAATCCTTTAAAAACGCTTTCCTCTCTCCTCCAATTCAAAATTCCATTGCCACTTCATTCAACAATTGCTAGGAAGTCCAAGAACACAAACACCATGTAGAATATCATAGGAAATGATTTGAGACCCGCTAAGATCATTATAACTCAAATTTTCAAAATTAAATTGAAATTCTGCAAGAATATCGACAATTGTGTTAGAAAAACACAGTGCGAAGAAAAGCAAGTATAGTTAAAGGTACACAAACCTGGACCGGAGATGCTGCTGTCAGAAGTCCAGCTACTCCACCACCTAAAACACGGCCATCAGGACCTGCCAACGACACACTCAATCCACCTGTTCGGCTGCGCTGTCCGCCGCTCTCCGAGAGAAGAAATGACCCAGAAAGTGACAGGATCTCGAACCGGCCCTGTAACAATTACAGAGCACAGATAAAATCCATCCATCAGCACACCAAATGGGGGCATATATTTTTGGAGAAGTCATATGCACTGCGTACCTTAAATGAAAAGGTGATGTATTGATGATACATGATCCTATGGATTTATTATTATTTTGAAGATATGATCCTTTGGATATTCCCTTCATCAATATGCCAGAGAATATATTCCTCGATTGAGCAGAAGTCAGAAAGTAATCCACCCCATAAAAGGGCAACCAGTAATCCATGTTAATTCTGTTTTAATTTACTAATTCCCCAATGGTTAGACACGCTGCTAGCTCTCTAAGCATATACCCCCATGTTATTTGGTAAGAAATGAAAAAGACATTGACAAACAAGGAGGTATCAAAACTATGCTTTGACTAAAACAAGATACTCCTTGCATGGCTGATATCAAATGGTAATTATCCTTCTTCAGATCTTAAACCAGCAACCATTTTTATTAATGGCTATTAGCATCTGCCTTCTTTTCCATGTAACCCAACCTTCTATTGCTCGTTACCAGTTGGTTACTACCAAACCTGTGTCACAAGGACAGCAACCTTAATTTTTTAGTAATGTCAACAAGAAATGGCAGAGATATAAATACTAACTCCTCTACTTGTCTTATAGTTTAGGTGTTTTATCTGTCTTTGGTTTCATCACTTGTTGTTTTGTCTGGTTCAATAATACCGCTTATCCTAGTGAGTTTTACAGGCCCGCCGGGCCAGAAGCTTCTCGAGCTCAAGCATTTACTTTTCTAGTTAGAGACCAACATCTTGGGGCTAACATGGGGATTGTGTTTCTAAAAGTGCTGTGTCGCTTTCAACTTGGTATACTGTATAAGGTTTCAAAAGCCCATCTCCACTTTATCCACCTAGCTCTAATTTTATTGCAAACATCCTTATCAATCCATACATTAAGCCAACCCAAAATCACCAGCTACATTGATGATGATGATGTTTCTATATGCATATAAACATTTGGACTAATAGACATGCTCAACCAAAGACCATTTGCGTCAAGGGTTTCCCACACAGGAGAGTAAAGGTAGAAGTTACAATCTCACAAACCTCATAAGTTACTGTCCCACCGGATGTTGCAGCCTGCCGAAGTGTAACATTTGATATAGCACCATTTGCTGAGAGGATGCAAACTGCCCGAGGCCCATTCTGAGAAAATGACATTATCTTTGAGGAAACATCCTGGAAAACAAATAGTCATTATATTTGGCATCTGAAATGTTCTAGAATTTCCTTATGCTTTCAAACATTATAAGAAGGAACGTAGATTCTCAACAAGAAGAGAAATGCTAAGTGAACTTGCTAGAGTGCACTTTGTAATCATGCTTGCCCCACAAGTGGAAACAAGTTGCAGGAGTGCAAGATCAGAGCCACTCATCAGGCAAGCACCAATGTAGATGCCATTTCTCAGAAATCAAGGCAATATGAACATCATGCCAGCAACACATATGCAAAACAAACAAATGGTTAACAGAAATTGGCAAACAGTCCAGATTCTAAGGACACTTGAGGTCCACCTGATTATCAGCATGGCCTAACTTTTGAAACATCATCTACGTTGTAGACTTGTAGTGATCACCTGATGGTGGCTCCAGTCTCACACATGCATCCCTCGTTTCAACATGTAAGGCAAGTACTGACAGAGTGCACTGACAAAGTGCACTCGTACAAGTTCACTTGGCGTTTCTCCAATAAGAAAGACACTCAACAAATTTAACCAACACAAAATTTGCCTGCCATTTGAAAGGGAAGTTAGAAATCTAATAGAGACACAGGTGCACAACAAATGCTAATGTTCGGTGTCAATAGATTATAAGAAGCCATCTACAGTTCCTTGTGGCTTGTTGCACGACGAAGATAAAATTGAGTGCATTAAGATTCTCTAAAACTGTTCGTGTACAAAAACTTGATTATGAGTTCCCATTGTTGTCAGTTTTAGCATAATTTCCTAGTTTGTACACCATTATATTTATTCCCAGAGGTAGAAAGGGAGCATCTATGAGTAGGGTTGGATGAAAATGGCTCCCTTTGACTTATTATTTTACAGCTTTCGCTGCACGGTGGGGCTAGACTGATCATGCGCATGGGACTGTAAACCTTTGTGCATGCATCAAACAAATTGAAAATATAATAGAGCAGATTCAGATACAAATGGTGGATGATTTACTCAAACAGTGAAACTAATGGACAATCATATGCATACAAGAGGTACAATACAATACCTTGACTGAAGGTTTGTACAGTACCGTTCAGGTTTTCATTTTCTACAGGTGAGGTCAATGGTTCAGTAATTCAAACAGTTGATATGAGCCCCACTCAAAACAAACTGAAAACCCGAACAGCACAGTACAAACTCTTGCTCTAAGCATTGGATGATACCTCTACATCCAGCATAGTCACACGTCTATGTGCACACATGTAATAAAATTTTGAGTTCATGGTTCAATAAAAATCAGTTGTACCTTTTTATCTCACTAAGTTTTAGACTATGAAAAGATTACGAATTTTCCTAATTGTCATTCCATTTAAATTTTGACCTTAATAATCAATTTGATTCTTTTTCTAGGGATCAAGAACACACTTCTATCTTTCTTATAAAAATAAAAATAAAAATAAAAAAAATCAGGAACACACCATTTCCAAAATATTGTCCAAGGATCAAGGACATGCCAGTTAGAAAAAAATTGCTACGACAGATGTGTTAGACAAGGATGTAGACACATCTACATGGTTTATTTGCACAGAACCCAAATGTATCTCCTTTTCTAGTACTCTTTGTATAACATTCGTGGATTTTGAATGTAGGCCTGTTTAAATAGATCCAGTTTTACATATTTATTTGAAATAGTATTTTTGTAATGAAGTGCAACAGAGACCAAGAACTGAGCCTGTTAGAAGGAGTGAATTGGTACAAGTTGAAGGCTCTAAAAGGGAAAGGGGAAGGCCCAAAACTACATGGGTGGAGGTAGTAAGAAAAAACTTGATGACCCACTGCCTAACTGAAGTTAGGGCCCTTTAAGTGTTTGAATGACGGAAAAGGATTCATGTAGCTGACCCAATTAGTTGGGGTAAGGCTAACATGACAATGATAATGATGGAGGATTTTTGTAATGGCATATCTTTCTAGAAATACCATGGAAGACATGAACTAAACAAGAAAATAGACAAGCAGGACTAGAGCTGGGCATATCTGACCCGATCCGGCAGATCCAACCCGATCCGAACCGAACCAAACCAACGGCCTGGATCGGTGCGAATCGAATAGGGTCACTCAGATCCGATGGTTTTTCGGATCGGGTTCGGATCATGGTTGGTTCGGACCGATCCGAACCGAATGAATCCGATCCGGACCTATCCGGACCGATCCGTAGTGATTTCTATGCATCTTTAACACATATTTATCTTATACTTTTTGTTGTGGTATGATCTACTTGAGCTTTGGATATCCATCAATTTTGAGTTCAACCACTAAAATGACATGGAAAAACGAATGGACGGTGTGGATAAGCCACACGCATTCACGGTGGGCCCTAACAGAATTTACTCAATACGATAACTCATAAGATATCCCGCAGTTTGGAAGCGGATTGCGTACTGAGTAACTGAATACGCTGAGCGTACTGAGTAAACTCTGTGGGGTCCACCGTGATTTATATATTTTATCCACTCCTTCCATTCATTTTATAAGATAATTTTAGGGCTTAAGCCCAAAAATGAAGCATATTCAAATCTCAAATGAACCACACCGTGGGAAACAGTGTGAATTGAAAGTCTACCATTGAAAATTTTTTGGGGGCCACAGAAGTTTTGGATCAAGCTTATATTATTATTTTCCCTTCATCCATGTCGGTATGATCTTATGAACAGGTTAGATTACAAATAAAAATCATTGTGGGGCCTAGCAGGGTTTCAACGGTGGAAATCATTATTCCCGTTGTTTCTTGTGCTATGATACAGCTGAGCTTTTATATGCTTCAATTTTGGGCCCAGCCCCTTAAATGAGGTGTAAAAACGGATGGACGGCGTGGATAGACCATATACATTCAATGTGGGCCCAACTGAGTTTACTCGGTACAATAAGATAAGTGTATCTACATTCACGGTGTGTAGATACAGCTGTAGTCAGTGCAGAGACGTGTCGTGCACGGCACGTCAATAGCCAACACAACGGGCTATTCCGCCTGACACCATGGCTGGTGGTCGGTGCTCTGTGGGCCCCACCATGATGTATGTGTTTCATCCATGCCGTCCATCTATTTTTACAGATAATTTTACAGTGTGAAACCAAAAATGAGATATATCCTAATCTCAAATGAACCACATTACAGGAAACAGTGCTGAATAAGCGCCGACCATTAAAAACATTTTGGTGGCCATAAAAGTTTTGGATCAAGCTAATTTTAGTTTTTTTCCTTCATCTGGGCCTGTATGACCTAATCAACAGATTGGATGTCAAATAATTAAATAAACACTACAGTGGGCCTTAGGAGGATTTTAATGGTGAATTTCCAATCACTATTGTTTTCATGTGGTGTGGACCACCTGAGATTTGTATACCTCTAATTTTTGGGATAAAGTCCTAAAATGATCTTTAAAAATAGATGAACGGACTGGATAAAACACATACATCATGGTAGGGTCCACAGAGCACCGACCATCAGCCACAGGGTTGGTAGCGGGGGAGTAGCGAGTAGCCAATCCGTTTCCCAACACAGCACTACAGCAGGTTACAGCTGTAGATACATGTCGTGCAAAGAGGAGCGGAGACGCGCCTTGAGCTCCGAGTTGTACGAACGGCTAAAATGAGATCAAGATTAGATGGGCCCCACAATAATGTATTTATTGTATCCACACCGTTTATCCATTTTTCGTGATCATTTTAGAGCATTTGGAAAAAAAAAAGTGAGCCACAAATCCAACCCGATCAGAACTATACTCAACCCGATCCGACTCGATTTCCCTAACCGAGTCGGACTCGATTCGGGTCAAGCCAACCGTGCTTCGGATCGGATCGGGTCAGATGTCCCGAACTCAGTGTCGGATCAGATCGAGTTCGGATAAGCCCATGTATATTTCGGATTGGATCGAGTTGGACCCAATCCGATCCGACTCGGTCCGATGCCTAGCCCTAAGCAGGACCTTAATATATCTCCATTTTTGGTATTATTGGCAGAATATTATAGAATTCTCTACATATTATTTTGTATGCATACATTTTCCAAAATAGCAGATAAAGTACCTACATAATATATTTTTCAGCATATCATACAAAAGTATGAAGTCCACCCTAACACCAACAGGGGAAAGAACCTAAGTCACATAGCTTCTATCCGTCATAACAAAACTGCGACAGTTAGGAATTTGCGTTGCCGAATTGTTGGTTCCATCTAATTATCAAAACAAGAAAGTTCATTATGGTTCTAGTTAATTGATTCAATCAAGTCTCTGGATACTGAAAACCACTTGTCCAGCTGTTTTATTTCTTGAAAAACCTCATGTTTCTGTATAGAGTTTGAAAAATGAAGATCAAGAATTTGGATTTCAAGTTTTAAGTAGAAAAAGAAAGGAATAATGTTTTATTCATCTAAAGTGGCACTAGTTAACTGGCATAATTTCCTATTTACTAATTAAGAGTTAGTACAGGTCATCAAACCAAACAATACATTCAAAAAATAATGGTCTGCATCCAGAAATGCAGTGCAAATATATTGAGGGAAAGCGTGCATAGACACAAGCTTACATGCAATGTTAGGGGGAAAAAAAGTACATACCTCTCCAGCTTTAACTGTGATAACATGAGGTGTAAATCCAATTCCAGCAGATCCTGCAACCCATTCCTTCAATAAAGATAAATTGTGCCAAAATATTGGAAAAAGAAGACTTTAAACTAATTAAAGAAAATAATTAGCATGCTACTACACAAGAGAATATCATTGTATTTAACATCCGAAGTTCAACACTTAACATGAAAATTTTTACATGCATGTGATAAGGACACTAAACAATGCCCAAATTCTTGGTCATTCCATAAGATTCTCTAAATGGGGGGGGGGGGATGCTAGTGCGCCCTTCATGGGATCATTAGTATCGTGCATGATGTGTGGAACAGCCCAATCATCAATCTGGATTCACCATTGATTTTATTCCATACCACCATCAGCATGCCACGAAGAAAAATCACAAAATCACACCAATCAGATGATTCTGACCTTTTGAATGTTAGTTGTTTTTGTCATAGCAGTCAGTTTCACAAGCCATAAATCTTATGGTTAGTATCATTTAAACAAAGTGCTTTGGAATCAAAACTGAGCAAGGCACGTGAAATGGATGTTTCAAGCTGATGAATAGAGCTATTTTTTCTGCCTAATTCGAACCAATATTTTTGCATGGCTAGTGATTGAATGGTCAGGACTGTCTGATAGATGTGATTCTTTTCTTTTTTTTTACCATGGCCTGCTAATGGAATATATGGACAGACTAGACCAATGATTGGGCTGTCCCACATTTGTCCTCAAGCTAGGGCACATTTTTATCATGCCCATGTAGGCCGGCACATTAGCATTCTCCTTTAAAATATGACTAGTGGTAGCAATGGATGGGGTGGCAATGGGTCCTATGGTCAAGGGCTTGGACCCCTAAACTTGGCCAAAGGAATCTAGGCCCGATGTGTAATGATGAATGACCCAGCCCGGCCTGTTGGCCTGGTCCAATCATCAAGTGGACCACCATTATATAAAAAGAACATATGGTTTAAAGACACTAGCGAGTGGTTTCCATTCAACATACATGAGTAGTTTAAAACACTTGCACCTGGGTGGGGTCATGTTTCAATGATCAAAACCATTTATATGATAGAACTGGTCATGGATGAAGAAATTCTTAAAATGGATTATTTCAAATCTTCAATCATTTCACTCTTTTCCTTGTAGGACCGGCCCTGGCCTAGCCCAGCCTAGTAGTGCTAGAGCTAGGGCCAAGTCCTTCTTAGGCCTGGGTATGTATGTATTTATGTACATATATACACACACATTTATACATACATATGCATAGACATCATATATAATGTGGGTGTGTGTTATATAACTATGCATTATATATTTATTTATATATATATATATATATATATAATATATATATAGAGAGAGAGAGAGAGAGAGGTCTCAAGTCCAACTGGTTGGACTATAAGTTACAGTCCAGCCCGTGGATAACTTCCAACCATTCATGCACATTGTTATCAAATGCGATCGCATATGCGCATATGCGATCGCATATTCGCATACTTTGGATGAAATCGCATATGCCATGATGGCATATGCGATCCTGGCAAGTATGCCATGGCATACTTTTGTATGCGATAAATATGCGATCGCATATGCGAGTATGCGATCGCATACTACATATGCGATCGCATATTTCCCAATGCCTGGCAAGATTTTTTATTTTTTATTTTTTTTTTCAAATTGGAGAAACTCATATCCCCTCCATTTTCACTATTCTTTACTCCAAAGCTCTAAATCTCTTACTCTTTCTCTCTTACACATCTTTCTTTCTTACTCTAATCTCTTTACAATTATTTCAATTATGTTTATTTTTTGTATTTTATAAGTTGTGCTTACTTTTTGTAAATTGAGTTGCAAGTTATAACTTGTAAGTTGTTTCAAGTTATCCATTTATCATTAAAATTTCTTTCTTCGAAGTTTATAATAATTAGTTATCTTTTAATGTAGCTTGTTGATTGTTTTGTTAAAATTATCTAATATAAGTAATTAAATATATCACTTAATGAAACACATAAACTATAATGAAATAAGTAAAATAACCCAATCCAATCATGTGTACTAATGTTTTTCCTCTCTATTTTTTTTATAGAATTTTTAGATTTTTTTTTTTTTTTTTTTTTTTTTTTTTTTTTTGAAAAAAAAAAAAGTATGCCATGGCATATGCGATTGTGCGATCGCATATGCGAACAGCATATGCTGATCGCATGCAATCGCATATGCAATTTGACAACATTGTTCATGCATGTGCAACATCCAATCCGTCCAATGGGTTGGCCCCATCACAAGGTTCTCCTTGTGCAAAAATCAGCCATGTCCACTCATCAAGTGGATTTTGCTGTTTATCAAATGGATAGAATTGTTTTCTTCGGTACAGCCCACCGGATGAGTAGATAGGGCTGATTTCTGCACTAGGTGATCCTCATTGTGGGGCCAACATATTGGAAGGGTTGGATGCCACGTGTGCGTGTTCATATCTATATATGTATATGTGTGTGTGTGTGTGTGTGTGTGTGTGTATATATATATTATATAGAGAGAGAGAGAGAGAGAGAGAAAATTAGTCTCCTGGGAGCAAGATCATAAACACGATCCATGCGAGCAAAAAGGTCTGCCAGCTCGGGTGGGCCCCAACATGATGTGTTTCCGAAATCCACTCGACCACCAGGTGCTTACCCAATTTTAGGTCTAGGGCTCAAAAACCAGCCCCATTCATCATACAGGTGGACCATACCAAGAGAAACAGTTGGGAGGGGAACCCACGCCCTTGATTTTTTATGAGGCCCATTATGATGTGTACATAAAATCCACACTGATCCAAAGGGCCAAAAAATCAGGTTAAATTATGATTCAAGTGGACCACACCAAAGGAAACAGTTGGGAGAGAGACGTCCTCCAGTGATTTTTTACAAGGCTGAAGGTGATGATTATGTGAAATACGCTCGACCCATTAGATGCCACACCAAAATTTAGGCCTAGGGCCGAAAAATCAAACCCATTCATAATTTAGGTTAGCCACACCAAGGGAAACATTTCGAAGGGTGGGTGTCACCCTATACACTGTTTCCAATTGTGTGGTCCACATGAATCACGAATGGGGCTGGACTTGAAGCCCTGGACCTAAAATTTGGTCACACACCAGATGTCGGATCAGATTTGGGAAACACATCAAGGTGGAGCCCACCCCATCCAGCTATATACATATATGGAGAGAGAGAGAGAGAGAGAGAGAGAGAGAGAGAGAGAGAGAGAGAGAGAAATACATATGCACATACATGTATACATGTATACATACGACAGAATGGTGGAAGCAAGACTACATGATGGACCTGCATTTTTCAACTAGTTTCCAAATTTCTCAGTTTCTTTAAGAGATCCCCGAGTTATGAAGCCTCAACACTAGACATTCACACACAAGTTTTAAGATGATGAAACCAAAAACTGAAAATATTGCTCCTCTATTGCAGATACTACAAAGTTATGAACTCGATAGTCCATGACATTGCTTACTCAAAAGTCAAAAGAAATAAAAGTATTAACGACTTTTTTTTTACAAATTTAAAAATTATTGTTATAATTCCAAAACTGATAAAATGGGAAGAAGTAAATTTATCTAGTCAATGGCAAATAAAAGATTATATAAATTGGTTTTTATAGATAAGATCCTTTTAACTTCTTTTCGAAGGAATCGTCGTCTGATATAGAACGTCCTGCTTTAATAAGATCAGCCTTCATCTGCTCTTTGAGCTTCTTATATAAATTATCTTCTTGTATTGGGTTGAGCCTTTTAGGTTCAAAGTTTTCCTTGGCTCAGACTGAATGTTCCTTTTTAAACACTGGATATGAAATTCCTGAAGGTCTTGATAATAGCTCACTATATTCATTTTCTAAATAGGATGAAGCCACCGATGAGGGGATTGACGATGCAGAGTACCTAGAAAATGAAGGACGGTTAATAGCAAGAGGTAAAGCATTTTATCTACTAAATTTGATTTTTTACATTTCCATCAGCATGTTCTACTATCAAGTCCATCTCATCATTAAAACTATGGAAAAAAAAACAGATTCCATTATGGAAAAAGAAGAAAACGTCCAACTATTCACTAAAGACACTCTAACCCAATATGCTAAAAAATACAATTACATTCACATAGGGCTAGTACTAGCCATCAAACCCTTCACAAGACTAGGGTTAAACACATCTACACTTATCTATATTCGAGACAAAAGACTTGAGAAATTAATTGATTCTATAGTTGAAATGGTGGAAGCAAGTCTACATGATGGACCTGCATTTTTCAATTGTTCTCCAAATTTCTCAGTTTCTTTAAGAGATCCCCAAGTTCATGAAACCTTAACACTAGGCATTCACACACAAGGTTTTAAGATGAAACCTAAAATTATATATATTAATGTAGTGTATCACATATGACAAATACTACAAAGTTAAGAACTCGATAGTCCCTAACATCGCTTCCTCAAATGAAATAAAAGGAGTAACAACATTATTTTTGACAAATTTCAAAAATAATGTTAGAATTCCAAAACCAATAACATAAGAGGAAGTGAATTTATCTGGTCAAAGGAAAATAGAGGATGCACAACCAATACAACCACAAGTTAATGATCAAATTGACTCGATAGCAAAACATGCCGATGGAAAACTAAAAATTAGATTTAGTAGACAAAATGCTTTACCTCTTACCATTTATCATCCTTCATCTTCTAGGCACTCTGCATCGTCAATCCCCTCTCCGGTAGCTTCATTCAATTTAAAAAATGAATATAATGAGCCATTACCAAGACCTTCGGGAATTTCATATCCAGTGT
Organism: Magnolia officinalis; assembly: GCA_021015155.1. Taxonomy (NCBI): domain Eukaryota; kingdom Viridiplantae; phylum Streptophyta; class Magnoliopsida; order Magnoliales; family Magnoliaceae; genus Magnolia; species Magnolia officinalis. The sequence goes on along the minus strand of JAJHSJ010000002.1, from coordinate 118,762,113 downwards.
ATGAAAAGGAAAATTCAATCTCTATTAAAACTTACAACCCAACAGAATAAGATTTAAATATAAATATTCTAACAATTGTAGAGTATAAATAACCTGGTTTTTTTTTTTTTTTTTGATATTGAATTATTAAGAAAAGAGTTTAACTCTCATCGGTTAAAACATTAGTTTTTTACTAACTTCTCTAAAGAAGAAAAAGAATCCATCATAAAAGATTAGTACTATCAGATGGAGAACAAAAGAAAAATATTTTCTTCTTTAACAAGTTTAAATCTTATAACCACCTGACCTTTGCCATTATAACAAAAAGGCTTTTTTAGTCTTGAGAAACTTCAAACAACAAACAAAAAGAAAATACAATGAATCTATACTCCTTTCGAGACTATTAAGTATAACAATTGTTCAACCCTCCCTTTAAAAACAATAATATGTTAAAGCAAAATACAAGACTAGTTAATAATGAACATTTGTTTTATATTATTGAGAAAAATAACTATATCAATTTATGTCTATATACTCTCGGTAATCGAGTAGAGATAATAAAATCATTACTAAACTAAGAGAAGCCTAAAACAAAACAGGCAACTATTGTTAAAAATCTTCCAATATTACTAAAAGAGTGCCAGTAAAGGGAATAATATTAGAAAAGAAGCACATTCGAGTATCAAAAGATTTTCAAAAAAGAAATATTCTTTCAAATCCATATACTAGACCTTGAGGGGAAAGATAAAATGATTAACACTATCTTTTAAAAAAAAACATCAAAAGAATCTAATTTGGATAACAAAAGTCAGAATACAAACGAGTTTGTTAAACCTCAAGTTAATATATTATCTATGACATCAATCCGCACAACAAGAACAAAAAATTATTACAGAAGACCAGTCCTTGTTGACCTACAATTTCAAGAAACTTCAGACTTAAAGCTATCAAAATTTCGATGATCTTCATATAGATGAAATTTAGATGGTGTTCTGAATATCAATTGGTTCAACTCTGTAACAATATGATGGTGTATGCTAATGCTTGCTTGGTTCAAGGAAACACATAGGAACAATTCCTAAGCTTAATCATACCAAGGTTTTTAGGATAATTAAGAGGATGGTGGGATTATCGTCTCACTGAAAATAAAAAATAATCAATAAGAACTATTGTCAAAAAAGATCGTGATGAAAAGCCAACACTTTCTAAATCAAGAGTATATAAATGATCAATTTTACACATCGTGTTTAAATATTTTAACACACTTTGCAAGCACTCTCAAAGATATAGAAACAAAAACTAAAGAATGGCTAATAAATTTACATTGTCATACCCTAACCGATTTTCGATGGTAGATGTATTTTTCGATAAATTAATAATTAAAAAGTAGTTTATAATTAATAACCAGTCTTAGAGCTCCTCTTTCGAGTTATGCAACATTTCTACATAAAATGTAGCACAACTCACGGAAGACTAAGATTTTCCAATTAATTCCCTTTTAATCAGTTCTATTTCTTTATCACACAATTCCAATAGTTTGGGTTCCATCTATGGCGAGCGAGCTTTTGTAGGAATATTCTTTTCATCAAATTCGGGGACATAGGGAAGAAATACAACATGTTTCTTTCTATGCCAGAAGACTGATGGAAGATCAAAACAATAATCTTTTTCTAGATTATTTTGAGATTTTGAAGTTTTCTTTTGAACCCTTCTTCAGAAATATATGTTGTTATTCTTAACAAGTTGATTTCTTTCTTTTAAATCTTTTATATAACTTTCTTTATGAGTAATATGATTATTTAATTCATTGACTTGTCCAGATTTTAATATCTCAGTAAATCCAAAGATTATTTCATAATTACCCATAGTATGACAATGTTGAGAATCAATAGAAAAATGTTGAATTTTTAGGAGAAATGGCGTTCCAAAAATTACTTCTTCTCATAGTCCTTTTTGCAATAACAAATATAATCTGAATACATTTAGCACTTTTACAAATGTGTGCATTTGGGAATTTGAAATTGATTATCATTCGTTTTGCAGTTGCAGTTCCCATGGTGTAGCTGGTTTTTTAAAAGAATTTAGAGGGAATTAATCCTTCTCCAATGCAATTAGCATCAGCTTCGCTATCAATTAAGCATGTGATTTATACACTAAACAATTTTGACTTTATTCATATGTTATTGTACCACTTTTTTAGTTAATATCGAGTAAGGGTGTTTACAAACTCTCTTCTTCTTCTTCTTACTTCGCTATTTTGCACATTTTTTTACCCCATTTTCCATTTCTAATTCCTCTATTCTTTTTCGTGATTCTTTTAATTTTCTTTTTGTTTTGTTGAGCTCTCTTTGGAGGTCTTAAAGCGTAACACCTAGAAAATCTTTGGTTTTTAACTTATTGAAGAGTTCTCCAATAGAATTTTTTTTCCCTAATTTTCCTCTTTCCTGTTTCACTTTTGAATTTCCAACAAGTTCTTTTCATATATATTTTCTTTGTCTCCGAATTTGACATGTTTTTTTTTTTTTTTGAAGACATCGGGTGTCCCCACCTTTTTTTGAAGTGAGACTATTCCCTGCGGATACACACAATCACCCACAACCACATGTATCGGGTAAAGCCAAGGTGGGGAATCGAACCCTCACCAATAAGGAAAACTGAGAACATTGATAGAGACGAGGAATAGTCTTCACTATCAGACAACCGACAATTACAAACTTCATTTTCTTCTTCTTTGTCGAAAGAAGATGAACTTCCAGAACTGTGATTGATTTCATTTATCTTTTTCTTTGTATTTTATTCAAAACACAGGTATGCATAATGTCCTTTCCGTCTACATTTATAACAAGTTGGGACTTTGACCTTTTGA